>JAODKF010000009.1:17307257-17319063 GCA_026779585.1 Mormyrus proboscirostris
CACCCCCCCCCCCCCCCTCCCGTGACCCTGAACAGAATCAGCAGTAAGAACACAAATGGATGGATGTATAAGACCACGACCGTGTGCTTGCATGCATATAGAACTGACTTTCAGACAAGAAACAATGTGTCATTTAAAAAAATGAAACATCTAGATGGGCCATTGTAATTAGTGGTGTACCACATGGCTCTGTGCTGGGACAGTTACTCTAATCTACATAAATGGCAATGATTCTGGCATATTTAACACCTTAATTATATCTGAAACAAAAAAAAAAATCTAAATAAGCCGGTACTGCTGAAGAGTTACTAAAACGATCTAAACGGAATTATGGAGCGAACAGACTCTAAGCAGATGGAATGCAGCAAGGTCAAGCACAAAGTGATTCATTCAGTAAAGAGAGAGAGGATACTGCAGGCAATAAATGGAGCTGATAGGAGAGAGATAACATCTGCAGCTTTTAAAGAAAGGATTTAGGCTTTTATGTAGATGCCTCCGTGTGTACATTACGTCAGCAAGATAAAGGAGTTCAACAAGCGGAGAGAGACGGTGAGGATTGCTGGGCGCGACACATAGCCGTACAAGGGCAGGTTAAAAGTGCTAAATGGCTTTAGGTACAAACAAAAGGGAGTCAAAGGGGGCTTAATCCAAATACACAAAGTCTGGAGGGGGATATAGATGGTCAGCCGTAGTGACTGCTTTAATGTTAGTGCTGATTTAAGAGCAGACACTGACTGGAAGTTTGGAGCCACAACATTTCGCTACACCGCACAAGCTAAAATGTTACCAGCGGTGAGATATTAAATTGTCAAGGCGGTTTGTAAGGCCTCCCCTGCTTCTCCGTGCCCTTATCTGCTGATATCTGTGTGTTGCTTACCTATCTCCTCAGCATGCACGTTGAGTATATCTCTGCCACCTCCCCGCTCTTCATTGTCCATATTCCTCCCTGCTGGATACTCCTGAGAATCTGCCTCAATCCAAGCCGCGGTCAGTGCATGCAGTATGCCACTCCACCGGACACCAGAAGGTGAAATATCAGTTTGTGCCCTGGGGAGGTCAGGCACGAAGCAGTCAGCTGCTACCCCCCGGGGGTCAGGTTATGGAAATGCTCTTTAAATCTCCTATGCCTTCAGGTTCTGGAGTTTTCTCATTCCACTATGGTTTACTGGCCGTATCCTTGACCTTATACTTGAACGCCTTCCTTAGTTACCAATGGGATCCACTTGCTTAGTTTAGAAAACAGATTTGCCTCCACCGCGTCCTTTTGAACTGCTGTAGTAGTGCGCTGATCAATTGTTTTTCCAAAGTTCCTTGAAAATCTGAATACAAATTTCTTTTATTGTATCCATCCATCCTCCCATCCGTCTTTTAAGTGGTTATCATAGTTGTGGTTGGGGTGGGTCTAGAACCTATCACAGGTGGCAATGGTAACGTGGCTGGAGAGAAAGCTGGGGGCAATTTATAAATACCACTTATCCTAACTGCTTGTCCTTGGAGGTGTGAAGCATCAGTGGTACTGCCTGAACCTCTCTGCCTCCCACTCTGAGCTATTTAATACACAATTTTACGTATTTAAAGCCATTTTATTCAATACACCTGCAGTTGTTTTTATTTGTAATTTGCATAATTTATGTTCTTGTTTAATGATTTTCCAGTTTTTCAGTTTTATTCAGAAAATTCTGGCAGCTTCAGCAGAAGCGCTATATAAAATATTTACAATTATCAGATTGACTCGATGATTAATGTTTATTTTTAATAGTTTTTTAATTCTTTATCAATTGCTTTTTAAGCTGCCCTACTGGGTAGTTTGCCTTGGTCAGCATGTGTTTTAATGAGTCATATGTATCATTCACTGAATCTAAGGTCAGTATTGTATAAAGCCCAACTTTACGCAACCATACACTTAACAGAAAGTGCTTGAGATTCAGTGCAATTGTAAGCAAACACATTGAAACAACCGTCAGTTAATTTGTAATCAATTGTGACAATATTCATATAAGCCCCTGGCTATTTGAGTACTGTTTTCACCAGCTTTCTGTCCAGCTTTTTCAAACAACTTGCCTGTTAATTTCATGCAATGAATTACAATCCTTAAAAATAAAGAATAGGATTAGGAATCATAAACCTAGGAAAAAGAAGGATGAAGAAAAATAAACTGGTTTCTATCAAGCACCTTCATCATTACAGTATGTGTAAGCGGCCATTGAACAGCAGAGCCCATATAAAAATGGATATTTTTAAGCCACATTAACACAAAAATTGGAATGTGCGGTAACATCCTGTTATCATGGCTGGATGTTTCTGCCTGGCCACTTCAGATAATGAAAGACTATGACAGCACTACTAAACAGGTGGGTTTGACAGTCAACCAAAACCCCGACAGAAGCCACTTTCCGGATGTGTGTGTATGTGTATATGTGTTTATTCTGGGCACCGAGCAGTGTAATTGTCCCATTAAAGGGGACGCGATGTGCGTGAGGCACCTTGACAGAAGCCCCGAATCGTCAGATCTCCCCCCACCCCTGTTTAATTTCAGCATAGGCTCTGGTGAGAGCGTGGTGCAAAGGGTGGCTTGACTATGACCTTTGGCAGAAGATGGTATAATTAGCAAGGAGTGAGAAGAAGGCTTCTTAGAGACTCCGAAAGCTTAAGAGTCACCGGAGTGGTGGAGTCACTGCTGATTAGGGAGATAGGGGAGGAATAGCGATAGAGGATGCCTCCATACCTGGGGGGGGAGGAGTCATGGCAGTGTTTACAGTACCATCACTCAGGGCCCCTTGAGGTTTTGGGCCTCCCTCCGTTGGCCACAAACTGTCACTACACTAAATATTAAATATGCGTTCCTTATTTAGGAGCATGTTCTGCTAACCCGCAAGCTAGCTATGGCCTTCTGACTAGCTATTTATTTGATACACCTGAGGGGGTTGGTGCCCCGGAAGTGACACCAGAGGGGGGTGGGTGACCTTTTCAGTGGCTTTTTCAGTTGGGCCCCAAAAATAGCAAACCTACTCCAGACCGTACATCTCCTGTGACGTGTTTGGTTTTTGATTGTGGATGCACCTAAGCTTTTTATTTCACATGACTAAATGAGTAAAGCATTATGTAATTATAAATTTGTGGTGTGATGGGACTTTTAAAGCTTTTGGAGATATTGGCTAAAATTTGGAACTGAAATTTCACATTTTTTTATGGTGGAACCTAAATAAAACTTGAAAGGAATGGAAATGAATGAAAGGTGGGCTTGTATGGTATGGATTTTTATTGAATGTTAGTGACGTTTCTGGCATTACTGTCACACTTGAAACTCTGCTGTGGCTGTAGATTTCATTAGCCGTTACCCCGCGGCTTCCAGCGTCACCAAAAACATACATTAAAAAATACAAAAATACATTTCACTTGGTTACCTTGGTTCATTGTATTTGCTGGCCAAGCAATGTAAAGCAAACTAAAAATAAACCAGGACGTGGAAAGCTGAGGAGTCTTTCTCACTTGAGCCCGGACAATCTATACTTTCCCTCCAAAATATTGTCAGCATTTTCCCCGCAAAGGAAGTGAGGACATGTCAGATGCTTATAAAGTACATATGGGATGAATTCTATACAGAATGATGTATACAATACAGGAATAGCTGACCAATGAACTTTAATTCCTAGTGGGTTAAACAAACGGCAAGTTGAGCCATCGCATTAAGACAAAACTATGAGAATGACAGAATAAATAGAATTTATAGGGCAGACAATCGCTGAACATCAGATAAATGAAGCTCTGGGAATTGTGGGAAATATCAATTCCTGGGAAGCATAAGGAAGTGTTTTGAAGAAGTGTAAGGTTTTCAGATTTAGTGGCTTTGTTATGATTTGCATTTCCTAAAATGACAGAATTATAGAACATATATATGTTTAGGAAGCTGGATACTGATCTATGTTAATGGCTACTGGAAAGAATATGAAATTTATGTACCAGGCATAACTGCTTTTTCCTACCATGCAGTTGAGTTAGTGTGCTAAAATCCTCACGTACTCATCAAAAACACAACTGAAGTCCAAATTTCCAAAACTTAGTGCATTTTTTAAATTGTTTTTGAGATGAGACTTCCAATGACCTAAAGTCAGGCTTCATCATCACATGGTACAGTATTGGGAACCAAAACTCCTTCAGTCCTCATGTGATCCAATTCAGAACCCAATAAACATCCAAAACTCACAATCCACAAGAAGTCCATAGAATTTTTTTTGGAAACGCATCTCAAGGACTGAGTCAGTTTTGGAAATTTGCTTTTCAATTATCATTAAGACTGAAGATGTGCTGCCTAATCCATGGACATAGAAGATAAAAAAAACAGCTGCTTGTTCTTACAATGCATGTTTATGAGGTGGTGCACTGTAGTGGTGTACCTTTAAATAATGCAGTTCTGTGGAAAGATGACAGGTTAGGGTCAAGAATAATGATGGGTGGGGGGGGGGAATTAATGTGTTTCAGTTATCTGATTTGGATCTGATGAGTCAAATGGAAGGTATGTAAATATCAGTACAGATGAAATGCATGTACGAAAACAGCAAGAGTGCCGGCAGACGGCAGATGCCAAAGCTGTGCAATGTCAGACACTGCCGGCCTTTAATCTCCAATAAACTGGGAGGCAGCAGGGGCAGCGCAGAAAGATCAAACAGCACTTTTTTTTTTTTATGCAGAGAAGTTACGCATAAGGCGCGGAAGATATGATGTCACCTCAAAGCATAGCCATCATCGATTTGTAAAGGCGCTGCTTGACAGAAAAGAATAATACAAGGGTTAAAAAAAAATGCTGGTTGGTGCTTATCTATCCAGGTTTTTGGTGCCATCTCTGGAGCAGGTAGGGGGAAAAACTAATTTGGGTGAAAATGGTGAATGCTGGAATTTGCTTTGCCTGAGTCATTTATCCAAAGCATCTTACATTTTTTTATGGTTAATAGAATGAAGAATTTCAATTGCATTTCAAGTGCATGGCTAAAGGGTTCAACAGCAATACCAGCTAAGATTTGGATCCAAACCCTTTGGTCGCCTGATTCAGGAACCACCTGGTGCCTTCCCATATGAAAGATAAGACCAGATTCTGATGGGCAGACTTTGTAAATCAGCATTCTTCACTTTTTTGCCAGTTAATTTGTAAATTCGGTCCCTGTTGAACAGTAATCTGGCGTGTACTTAACATAAACACAGATTGTGAAGCAGGACAATCTGGCACTTGTGATAAGTTGATAAATTACTCCCAATAAACAGGATAGCAGATGGCAGAGTGGTTAAGGAACTGGAAGTAATCACATGGTTGCAAGATAATTGCATTAATTCATAGCTAAAAGCAGCAGAAGAAAAAAATATCTTTCTGTCTGCATACAATAATGGATAATAAATAAATTAATCACTTTCTTTTGAGGTATGTTAATACAAAATTTTTAAGGATTAACAGATTGTTGTACATTGTCATAAACAGTTTTCTCCAATTTGTCTTGGCAATTAAGTAATATTGGCATGTTCATTAAGTCTTTTATTAGCATTAACTGGGATTTTTGAAAGATTAGCAAACAAAATCCTTTATAAATACCAGTTGATGCTAAAACTTTATTAGCTAACTTCCGACAGAACTTGAACTGAAGGACAGCCATCTAAATATTTTTTCAAACAATTCTAATGAAACAGGCATATTTGTCAGACATGTCTGTCTTTTCCGCATCTTGCCAGCAGGTATCACTGGCCATCCTGTTTTCCCCGTGTTTCCTTATGCTTTAGCATTCTGTTCCAAGTGTTTTCCCTGCTCCCTTTGCCACTGCATGTCTGACAGGGCTGAAGTGGGAACTGAGATCAAACCATTTCTTTTGTCATGGCTTTTGATGCTTCAGTCATCCTGGAAATCTAGTAGTATTTACAAACAATGTTTTGTATACCCTTGTTATTTATGTATTTCTGTACTGATCCTGGTATTTGTATTTTTGTAGTTATCTATATTTGTATCTGGTTTGTAGTAATGTTCTGTTATCCTTGTTTCTGGTGTCTCCTAGTGTTTGAGTGTGTAGTGATTGTTAACTACCCACACCTGTTCTTTCTCTTGCTATCGATACTTGTGGATATATGTGCCTGCCCTTGCCCTGTTATGTCAGTCGTTGCACATTTGTTGCCTGCGTGTTGATGCAGATGTTAGGATGTTAGGTCTTGTATGTGCTACCTCCCAGTGCCTGTGGTTATGTTACCTCCCAGTGCCTGTGGTTATGTATTTCCTTGAGTATAGTTCTAGCACTTGTTAGTTTTGTTTTTTCCTACCTGGCCATGTTTTAACCCCTTGTGTCGTAGTCCGTTTTCTGTTTTTTGGAGTTTAGCTTGTAATAAGGATCCCCTTGTTACCTGAAATCTGCTCTATGAATCAGTCATTACAATATTGATTTGTTATTCATGTTGTTGTTTTAAAGCTAATTTATTGGTATAATTATCTATACAGTAATGATTACACATAGATTACAGTACCTTCACAGAGATCACTGTAATCTCTCCCATTGACTTGAAGTTAGTGGAGCACTGTCTTAATTGCAGTGTTATGTATCTCAAAGCATCATAGTTGGGATCACAAACACGTTATTGGTTGCAGTGCATCTTATTTTATTACTGATTGCCTTGTCTGCCCTAGTGACCACATATCATAAAATCGTAATGATCCTTAGCCTACAGTTTTGGAAAAAATTAAGAGACCACTCTATATATTTTATATATTTGCGTTTTTAAATCCTGATTTAATCCTGGTTCTGCTACACTGCGAGGCAGACTGCTTCCAGCTCAAAGTTTCTAAGACACCAGTACACAGGAACAAGGTGAAGCAGGAGACACTGGGAATGACCAGAAGAAACCAGCCAGAGGGCAGAAGCAACTTTCAAATGCCAGAGAGCATTGTCAACTTATTTGGCAGTGCCTCATAAATCGGAGGATGACCTCAAGTGACCTTCAAAAAGAGTGGGAAACATTAAGTGGTGAGAAGTGCACTGCTACAGTAGGACAATTCATAACAGGCTCTTAGAAGCAGGACCGAAGACCTATAAAGCAAGGAAGAAGCCCTTCATCAATGAGAAGCTTCCAAAAAAATGTACATTTTGCACAGTCACATGGACATAAACTGAGAAATGAGTGTAATGAGAGAAATTAAACATTTTGCTGTAGTCTCTTGATTTTCCCCAGAGCCATATATGGGACAGGAAAAAAACACCAGAATTTCTTAGGAACAAAATTAATAATAATTTATCTAAGATGAGAAAAGACGAACTTTACTGATCTAGGGGGACGTTATGGTGCATTCAGCAGTGAAGTATGTAAAGTGCAGATGAAACATACATATAGCGCAAGACAAGAGAAGCGCAAAAACAGTACACCGTGCAAATTTCAGAAAGTCCATAGTACATCTGTTTAATAATTCATGAGCTTTTTCATGCTTTTTAGACTGTGTGAATGGGAACCGAAACGCTTGTTGTTGAAAAGTAAAACATGACCTCGGAAGAACTTGGCAGACCTTCAGCGATGTTTTCAACACATGTCTGGAAGCAAGTCTGATCCATCACTTCAGCCTTCCTCTTTATGATCTCAGCATGGTCATTAAAGGGCCAGCGCACTGCGGCCAGCGCGTCTCCAATGGTGCCCTGTAATTTCAAGGCAAAGTGTTCATGCTTTAGCCCACATCTTTCTCAGTGCCCACGATTTCAACATGTCCGGGTCTGTAAATCAGGTTGTTGTGCTTGAGAGATTTGAATCCTGGGATATTGCACTTTCCATACATTCATAGACCTTGGCAGTGGACAAAAACTACTCCCTTGACCTACAAATAAAGATCATTTTTGAACATCTGAAGGCCCAGGTTGCCAGACCAATTGCCTGGAAGAGAACCAGTACCACTGAGCGAAGTACTTAACATATCGCTTGACTAAAAATATTCAGCTCTGAATTACGTATCATTAGTAGACTTCTGGATGTGAGACTCAGTGACGAGATGTTTTTCAGCTGCAGTTTTTGTTAAGTTGTGGATTTATTTTACACTTGTCACCTGACACACAGGTGGCTGCGTCAAAATAACTTAACACAGCTGCACAACTGACATTTATGTTTATAGCATTTTTTTAAGTTTGCTGCTGTGCTGGAAATGAAGCTGGTGGTCTGTGGCAATAAGGGACACTTTCCTGACACGGAAACGTTAAGAAAGATTAAAGTAATATATAGTGAGGACTGGCCGGGGCAGCTGGATCCTGGGACATTCTGCCTCCGTGTTGACCAAAATAGCATCCCTGTCTCTTTGCCATTGTTGATTTTGACTAAATTGCATGGAATTACCCAGCAATCATTGCACTTTGAACAATCAAAGCCCAACTCAGAGAAATTGCAGGCTGCTGGGAGCAGCTGGATTGAAGTGTACTTCGATATGTCTGACACTCCTTGTTCAGTTTCCACAAGTCCTTTTTTTTTTTTTTTTAAAGAAAAAAAAGTCTCCCTGTTTTTGTCTGTTTTATTGAAATGTGTATAACTTGTTTTCTTCTTTCATAAAAACATTTGTTCCAAATTCTGTCGTACTAACTCTGGTGTTAATGCAAAGCCATTATTAAATCATATATACTCATGGCAGCAAAGCTATATTTCTCCATTAAGAATTATGACTGACTGTAAGAGTGAATCCATGCTAGGCTTGTTGTGTGATCTTGATGCTACCGGACGGGTATTGATTCATCGCGTAAAAGTTCACGGAATTATCCGGTTTAAGTAATCGAATGGCAACGAGCCAGAGAAACACCAGATCACCTTTCCGGACGGCAAAAGCCACGGGGCTTTCGTCAACCTCAGCCAATCACAGGCCACTATGAGTTAATCCGGACAACCTCAGCCAATCACAGGCCACTATGAGTTAATCCGGACCCTGGCGCTGTATTCAAAAATTGGGCAAGTTTTAAAATGGTATTTAAGGAAGGTTAATTCATTGGAAGCACACACACACGCACGCGCATGTAGGGTAAACATATCCTTATGTGGACCGCTCATTCATTTCAATGGGAAAAATGCCAACGCTAACTATGACGACCTTAACCCCTACCCAGCCCTAATCATAACCATAAGTAACCAAACAAAATACAAGAGTCTTTGCATTTTTAGTTTTTTCATAGCAGTCACTGATTTTAATAAAATAAGGAACCGGTCCCCATAAGGGAAAAAAACGGATATTTATCACGTTATAGGGACATTGTGTCCCCATAAGGATAGGTAAACCCTCTCACACACACATACACACACACAAAGACTTACAAATCCTTAAACCATTTCTGTTCATTTGGTAGCCAATTAAAAATACCTGCAATATATCTGTATTTTATAGGCTTTCTACTTTTCTTTTTATTGGTCTTATCCGCTTTTTTCACTGTATTATTCATAGCCATTCAATTGTCTCCTACAGTAGTCTCATTCTAAGCCTTTTCCAAGTCCAAAGTATTCGGTGAAATGGGATAATAGGATGAGATTACCACCTGTATTTGAACATCAAGAGAGATGAGTATTGGCATAATGTGTTAAAACCCCAACTTAAACGACCTGGAACAGATTCCAACATGAAGTACGGCTGTCATTATCAGGCAGGTTTTCACAGATGGTGAATCAATCCTTTTGCTGTTTCTCGTCTTCCATTTTCAGCTTCACTGTGCATTTTTGTTCCATACTTGAGTTCTGAGGGTGTGTATATGTGTTCACTGAAGGATGCGGGGCACACACGTCTATAGACACACCCAGCTGTTCCTGTAAACCCTAAGCAGCTGCATCTTATAATCCGTCACTATATTTGTTACTATATCTGTTAATTCTGTAAACCTTTGTGCAGCTGAATGAACTACTAAGGAACTAGTGAAGGAGAAAGTAATGAATATCACAAGAGAAATACTGATCTCATGTTTGTTCATCTTTAATGAATCGTGAAGCGTCTTATATTTCAAGTAGTGACTAAATCTGTTCTTGATTTGTACTTCAGTGGTAACTGAGTTATGACTAAGTATTTCTGCCCTGTCAAGAAAAGTTCTACTGGAGTGCCACTGACCCATTGTAATGAGCCGCGGCAGCGTTGGAGAGGTACCGAGATGCGAATATTGCTTTTCAATGCGCCATCTTTGATTCCACAGTAGTGCGCATAGAGTGTGATTAAGCCATTCTGTGTCAGTGTGTGCTTTTGGCTGAAAATTAAATACTGACATTGAAGGGAAGTCTCCCTTTCTATCCCTTCACAGTATATCACTTATCCAGTGCTGGGTCGCAGTGAGCCTGGAGCCTCTCCCAGAGGATGCAGTGTATGAGGCAGGGGACACCCTGAATGCTCAGGATGTCAGTGCACTGAAAGGAAATCTGATTCAAAATCCTATTACAGAAAGGCCGTTAAAGAAATTTCATTGCATCTTCCTTGAATAGAAACCTTATTTTTTGAGATATGTAACATCTGTATCATCATTCAGTTTCATAATCCTCACCCATAAACCGTATTCATTATGGATGATATAAAAAAGAATGGAAAAGTCAAAATTAAGCCCTCCCAGTCCCAGACCTGCGGCCAGGGGCTTTATCCCAAACTATGTATTGCAGTCTGAAGTCAACGCAACATATTCTATGTAATCATTAATAAATGTTACTCAATTATACTTCATACTTGTTCAGGGAGTGCTGTGCCCTGTATGTTTGGGCACCCGAGGCGAGATTCTGCTAAGTGACCCCCCCCCCCAGAACTGTCCCATCCACAAAGGGAAAGAACGACCCAGAATGCAGGCTGTGGAGGGACACCCCTCGCGGGGAAGTTTTATTGGAGCACGCAGGGTTGACAGCAGACATAAACAGGCAATAATGTCCAGAAAAGGAACACTGGATTGAGAGACTAATGAAGGAGAAAACACAAGGCAGCTGTGACTGATTAGCAGGAGGGCAGGAACAAGAGGTAAGACTGAGAGGTCAAAGGCGCAGCTGGTTTGGAGCCACGCCCAAGGGAAAAGGTGGGGATCAGACAGGTTGAGCAGGGCAAGATGTGACAAGAACAGCAGAAAACAAATTGTGCAAATTCATTTATATTAAAAACATTCAGTAGCACAGAGTATGGCTGCTAACTAGCTAGATTGTGTCTGTCTCACAAGAAAAACAGTGAAATATTAACATGACCGTAAATAACCGTAAATTAATGTCACACAATGCAAGCAGAGGTATGTCATATGTTTTTTTCTCACTCAGTTTTGCACCACCCACTGAGATTAGCGCCCACGTCACCTACAGGGCAGGCCGGCCCCGTGTTCAAAAAAAAATAATGAAGAACTCTTTAATTCATGAATTAATGTAGGTGACATAGTGACAAGGTTGGGTACTTTGGCCTGAAGCCTCCAGGGTTGTGAGTCTGATATCTGGCTTGGCCTTGCATGCATCTCCCTTAAGTCGGAAATTGCTCCTGGGTTTTGTGTTAGTTTTCTCTGGGTGATCCTTTTCTTCAACCCAGAAATGTACTGTGAGGCCAGCGGGCGTCTCTGAACTGTCCGCAGTGTGTAATTATGGCTGAGCTTCCATTGATGGACTGATGCTCACTGCAACCCTGTAGTTACCATTATTATATAATAAGGTAAAGGCAAAAGATGAACACCTGTCCTTTTCTTTCATATATATATATATATATATATATATATATATATGTGTGTGTGTGTGTGTGTGTGTGTGTGTGTTTTTGTTTTTGCCTTTTTATGAATCCCACCTTAAAAGCATCTCTCATGAGGTATCCAGAAACGTGAAATGTCAATTTGTGCGCAGG
>JAODKF010000009.1:17330039-17342875 GCA_026779585.1 Mormyrus proboscirostris
TATCTATCTATCTATCTATCTATCTATCTATCTATCTATCTATCTATCAACAAAGTATTTAACATGGGTGTCATTAGGTCTGAAAATGGACGGATGGATGGATGGATGGATCTTCTGGTGCTTTTTTTTCCTTCATTTTGCTAGGTCAAGATGGCGTGATGCCAGCTGTCTCATCCCCAGCGTGAATCTCCGCTGTAATAACTCAGCCCACCTTGACCGGCCTGTTTTGGCAGCCCCCACGCCTGCCCATCACTCAGTGCCGCTGGAGTGCAAACAGCTGGGCGCACTGGGCGCAGAGGCAGAGTACAAGGACCCATCCTAAGGTTTGTCTTGTCATGGTGGGGAGGAGCTCAGCTCTGGGAGCGGCAGCTTGGAGAAAGCAGGCTTTGTTTACGGCCGCTTTTGTGCCCCATTCCGCCTCAGACCTGTCCAATGAAGGCGCAAAGCAAGCGTTTCCAATTCAAACCTCAATGCTTCGCTCAGGATTGTCTCCTGCTCTTCTCCATGTACCAACGTCTCGGTTTTTCACCTGGGCAGAGAAAGTCAGGCCACATCTCTCAAAATCAAAGCTGTGGTCAGGTCTATGAAAGCTTGGCAGCACTTTCTATGAGACCCCCTTTTATAATGCATTATAGATACCTTCATGATGCATTATAATGCATTCATCCAGTATTATACACCCCACTATAAATATTTATCAAAAGGCATAACACATTATTGCCATGTTTATAATGTATTATAATTGCTTTAAGAGGCTTTCATCTATGATGCACTAGTTACATTCATAATGCAGTACAAAGCAGTACAATGCTTATACTGATTATTACAAGGGATCATAAAGGTATTTACAGTATAGTGCATTATAGATGAGAGCTTCGTAGAGCATTCAGAATGCATAATAAACATGCCTATGATGTGTTATGCTTTTTTATAATTATAGCTCTGTTTATAATACTTCATGAATGCATTATAATGCATTATGAAGGTATCTATAAAGCATTATGCTGGCTGCTTTAAGTAAAGTGTTAGCAATGCTTGCTCGAATTCTATCTCTAAGTCTAGCCCTCTAACTTCCTGTGCTATTGCGGTTTTGGGGAGAAAAGGAGTGCTAATTAAATGAAAGTTTAGAGTCATTACTCACTAGCACGCCCCACGTTAGCATATTGAATGTTGATTGCTGAGGTAGTTTGCAATAACCTGGACAAAAAAAAAAACATAGTTAGCTAGACCATGACATAATAATTTATTACAGCATCGTTTTGTTTCTCTGCATCTTTGCATTTTTTTCTTAAGCCCAGTACTGTTCCTTCCCCCTTGACATATTTTGAAGGAACTAGATCAGTTTAAACTGATTTTTAGTGATCACTTAAATGCAGTTGCCAAAAAAAATATATTACAGGAAAAACAGTTTCTTGTAACCAAAATCTTTTGTCATGAGTTTAAGTTCGAAATGTATGGGGGTCTCACATTTCTCTTTGAGAGTCATGCAAATAAAGAATAGGTCATTTGATTTTAATACGCAAACCTCAACAAAGACACCGTGGACATTTTTTTTATTGATGTGAGTAAAAATAGTTTTGCCCACGTTGCTCTTTGTTTACAGGTGATGGACTCTCCCAGCATGTATGCGTACTCACTGTAGTCCCACTGCCCCACCTGTATTTATCCCCCTGACACACTCCCCATTTTTTTTCCCCTGCTTGTATGCCCTGGGTCACTCCCAGACCACATTAGAACGCGTGTCCTTGTCACGCTGAAAGAGAGCAGCTGGCAGCTGATTGGCCATCAGTCTGGGTGACCACATGCAGGGAGGCGGGGCTTAGAAGGTCTCCTGATGCAGGGGTGACCGCAGGCATAGCCTTACTCAGTAGGGGGATGTGCAGTGTGCAGGAAGAGTCGCCCTCCTGTCCTGAGCTTGCTCCCAAAGCACGTACGCAGCAGTAAGGGAGAACTTGCTAGAAAAGCCAAATCGCCGGCAAAAAGACAGACTCGGGGAGGCCGTGAAAAACAATAGATGTTTTCAAATAAAATGAAATAATAGTTCCAGAAGACGCCACCAAGACTGGATCTGGCCCCACCGAATGCGTCTGACTTCTTTTTGCTCCTAGAACACCCCTGCTGAAGCCACACACCCTCCTCCACAACCCGGCTCATCCCCAACCACATCAACCATGGGAGGAAAACATGCCCCTTGAAAATGTTTGCTTTAGCTGGGATCAGGCTCTGCCATGCCGATCTGGCGGCCCCAGTATCTACCACACACGCAGCGTACAGATGTTTTCTCAAAGACTCGGCCCCCCACACCCCCCACTCCTACACACAAGCCCCATCCTGGTTCTGCAGTGCGTGCTCTCTGCTCCTTAGAGCATGTGTGCTGCAAGAGGAGGTAGGGGGGTTATCCGCACATGTTCAGCCAATCTGTAAGCTCATATAAAGGAGCATTCATGGAAAATGTTCAGGGGAGGGGGGACCCATTCTCAATGTATTTCTGTCTTTATGACACATGTTTGATTCTCAAAGTATATTTCATAATCTTACTATCCTTTTCTTCTTATTTTTAATTCACATGAAAATCTCTGCATGTGTAGTTTAAGAAAGTATAGCTTCAGATATGGTTGTCTGGATGGTTTTGAGAAGATCACCCTCATTTGAATCAACATAAAAGTGTAAAGAAAAAAGTCTATATATTCCAGTATCACACTTGAAGATCTTATCTTTAATCTCCTGTACAAAGTATAAGCGTTCGAGACAGAAGGAATTGTAATTTCTGTAATTTTACCTGTGTGAACAGTTTGCTTTGCTGGGTCTTAGAACTTGTGTGCTGACCTCTTGAAAGTACATCTGTCTGAAGCATTTATATGTGCCAAAGTACTTTTTTTTTTTTGTCTTTGATTTATGTTTATGCTTCAGCCAGGGAATCACAGGGGACGTGGCTGCAGTGTGAGGGAGGTCAGGCATGACTTTTGATAGGACCTCGCTCTGCGGAAACACTGAAACATTACACTCAGGTACAATGTTGACAAAAAAGTCTTTTAGTAGCCGGCTCTGACATTTTCTAGCAGAATACGACCTTCTTAACATTTTTCGCCGGGGTAATTAATTAATCCACATGAGTTCAGAACCTCTGCCGCTTCTTGCCAGCAGAGCCTCTATCACCTAGGAGCTGGTGATATATGAGGTGTCTAAGAAAAGCAGACGTCTGTCAGCTTCATAGGTCAACAGTGAGGTGCCTGGCTGGCTACACTTGGCTAACAGCTTAATGAGTAGGATTTCTTTTCTGGGATATTCCATCTGGTTTTCTCTTTAAGGTGAACTATTTTCTTTTTGCAAACTATAGATAAAGCATGCATTGTAACTGTAGGTCACCAGAAAGAAGCAAAGTGTTAGCATCTTGTTTCGTGCTGTTATGCTTAAAACTTTTAGTCAAGCAAAATCATTAATTTGGGCTCATTTGTTTGCTCTTTCGGGGAAGATCTCAATGTTAAATATAACATTTATTTTAATGCTATTTCCTACTAGAAGTTTCTTGTTCTTATGATTTGTTCTTTAACATCATTTAGGAAAGACAAATATACGCTTGCTGGTCACTTTATTAGGTACATCTGTTCAACTGCTTGTTGAAGCAAATACCTAATCAGCCAATCATATGTCAGCAGCACAATGAAATAAAATTATGCAATAAAAAATCATTCAGACACAGGTCAAGAGTTTCAGTTAATGTTCACATCAAACACCATAATGGGGAAGAAGTGTGATTTAAGTAACTTTGAACGTGGCATGGTTGTTGGTGCCAGATAGGCTGGTATGAGTATTTGAGAAGCTGCTTATAATCTGGGATTTTCATGTATAGCAGAGAATGGGTCAAAAAAGAAGAGAATGTGCAGTGAGTGGCGGTTGTCTGGGTGAAAATGTTGTGTTGATGGCAGAGGTTGGCGAAGAATGGCAAGAGCACTTGTTACTTTCAAGGTATGCAGAATAATGCACAAGAACTTGAAGCAGATGGGCTACAGTAGAAGACCACACCAGATGCCACTCCTGTCAGCTAAGAGCTGGAAATTGAGGCTACAGTGGATATGGGCTCACCGAAACTGGACAATGGAAGATTGTTAAAACATTGCCTGGTCAGATGAGTTTTGATTTCTGCGATGACAATCAGATGGTGGGGTCAGAATTTAGCGTAAACAACATGAAAGCATGGATCCATCCTGCCTTGTATCAGCTATTCCGGCTAGTGGGGGTCATGGACTAGTGTGGGGGGTATTTCCTTTGCATACTTTGGGGTCCTTAGTACCAATTGAGCATCGTTTAAGTGTCTTAGCCTACCTGAGTACTATTGCTGTTCATGTCCATCCCTCTATGACCGCAGGGTTCCCAGTTTCTAATGGCTAATTCCAGCAGGATAACCATGTTGCAAAGCTCATATCGTCTCAGTCTTTTTTTTTTAACATAACAATGAGTTCATTGTACTAAAATGGCCTCCACAGTCACCAGATCCCAATCCAATTGAACACCTATCAGATGTCGTGCACTAGCAGATTCACATCATGAAGGGGCAGCTGACAAATCTGCAGAAACTGTGTGATGCCATCATCTCAACATGAACCAAAGGTTCTGAGGAATGTTTCAAGCACCTTGTGGAATCGACTACACAAAAAGTAAGGCAGTTCTGAAAGCAAAAGTGGGTTCAACCTGGTATAACAAGGTATACTCAATACAGTGGCCGGTGAGTGTAAGAGTTCTGTTATGCTTAGAAGGTCTGATCTTAGTTGTATTTTATAGCAATCAAACTTTTAATAGACTTTCCCATGTATGAATGTACTCCTGATGAATGTGTCAGTATTTGATTGATCTTGTATTAATATCGATATTTCTCCAACACAACTTTTGTTAAACTAGTCTACCAAGGGATCTGCCTACGGTATGGGCTACTCTTTGTAAAATCACCGAACCGTAAACCTAAAGACATCAGGTCACCAATTCGGCTTGCTACAATATGTGTCCTCTTGCTTAGCGTGTTTATTGATGATAAACTGCCTGGGCCACGGGTTTAGCTAAGCTGATTGGGCCCAGATCAAACTAATGTTTCAGCCCCCACTTCAAAACTCAATCAAAAAGAGCAGCATCGTGTGGCTGCTAAAGACGCCCAGAGCTATTTAAACGTCATTCCTTTCTTTTCACATGTGCATGTGTGGCGTGTGTGTGTGTGCGTTCAGTTTGCCGTCCCTTCAAAGGGACTGAGAGCAGCTTGCAGAAAACAGAAAGTGCACATTTCATGTTGTGCCAGGGCAGAAATTGTTTCCTGAAAGCTCTCGATATAACATGCTACGTTCAAAGTAATGCGGCCTCATTTGGATATTTTATTGTGTGCTACAAAAACTAATTTAGCCTGGATGCTGTAATGACGTAGAGTATGGCTTCTAAGAGGAGGCGGTCTTCAGGGTGCTTGTAAAGCTGGGAGTTACCAACTTGTGGTCTGCACCACAAGTCTTATATGGCAGTTTGCTAAATAAGCAGGAGGGGTCACGAGATTCTAATAAAAAAAGCTTTATTTCTGGTGGCAACATCCTCTGTTCTGCAAATGCTATCGGTAGCAACCTATCAGGAAACGCATTGATATGTTATCGCGGGGACCTCACCCCTAATTAAATCATATTGAAAGGGGTTTGCAACAACTGAGCAATGTTTTTTTGAGGGTCTCCAGACAAAACTTTTGAGAGTCACTGTTATAAGAGACCCATGTGACAGTACTCCGATGAGACTCCTGTCGCGTTTCGCCGAGGTGAGAGTGGTTGTTGGAAAAAGGCTGCTGTGAAGGATTGTGGGCCTTTGTGTGGATAAAGGCCTCAGATCAGAACATCATCAGCCTGCGCCCCTGTCCTTCAGTGATAGTTTCCCAGCATTACTCGTATATCTTCATTTCACAAAACGGCTGTAAATTGCACCCCGGGATAAACAGCCCTGATAAATTGGAGCCATTGTATAAACAGCTGCAGCCATAATGTGAATTGTTACACTGCGCAGAGCCTCATGGATTGATCGATTTAGACACAGACAATTTAATATACATAAAAACATTGTGTGCAGCACTGTAATTTATGCTTATGAAATTTTACGACAGGAGTTTTACTAAAGGGATTTTATAACAATGCACCTTTACAGATTATTATTACCTGCTCTATCTGAACTAAATACAAATTAAGAATGCACAAAGAATAAAAACACTACATTATTAATGTTGAATGAGGCATACAGATGTTTTTGAGGTGGAACTGAATGAAACAAATTGTGAAATAAATTGTAATTATATATTGGTGGTTTCTCAGTGGTACAACAATGGCGCTGCTTGTACAAGCCAATACCAGCAGACTCGATGCGAGGTACAGGTAAAAACTGGAAAAAGACATCCACAGGATGTTTACGTGTCCATGGTAAAAATCGATATGATTGTATCAGGTGATATTTCATGCTGATGAATGCATTTTCGCGGGGCGGATTGTGTAAGGGATGAGAGTGAAAGTAAAAAAAGAGAAAATGCCCCAGTGAGTCCCGCAGCCGGTCATTTGGAGGGGAGGGGGCGAGGCATTGTTCTTTGCGAGTGACATTAGTGTCAGCAAAATAGCGGGTAATTTGGCGGCAAATGGTGAAATGCCAGGGTGACAGGATACTTTCCGAGCAGCATCCTGAAGGCTGGCTCAATCTCCCCGACACGTCCTGCTGAAACTGCAGGAATGCTGGAACTCTCACCGCCACACATCTTCATGGATAAAAATGTATATAAACTAACCAGAGTACCCAGAATTTTTTACACTGTCGGACGTCGATAGTCATATTACCATAATGAATTGCCCATCGACAGATAATGAGTGTCGCTTTTACATGACGCCGTTTTTTCGTTCCTGTGTTTGTTTATTCTGTTGTCACCGGCAGATGCTGTACGATTAAAGTGAATAATTTAAAGCTCCTGTCCCCTGCCGTCCTAGAACCGGGAGGCCTGTGACCCTGGGCCAGCTGAGAGGTGAAGGGGCACGCCTCGCAAAAAACTGCTCCTTCAGCTAGGGCTCCCCACGGTCCTCTGCTGTGGCCCACATGAGCTGCGGTGACGTGACCAGGGGCTGCTAATCAGGGTCTTTTCTTCCTGGCCACAGCTCACTATGCATGAGTTCTATATAAATAGCCGGTCGCTCCATTTGAATGACATGGCCTGCACTCCGATTCCATATTACGTAATGTTATGTTGTGTGAGAAATAGCCGGTCTTAATTTAAACGTCAATGTATTAATGCCTGTCGTCTCTGGAATGGCGATTTCACATTTTCCAGAAGGGGAAGTGCCTATTTTCATTTTCTATCCTGTGCTCCTATAGACACCGAGAGCTACTTCATCGTGACGAATGGGCCTCTTGCTCTTGTTTGTCGACAGTCCCGATTTCAAAATTATTGCCGCTTTAAAATCATTTAAACTGCCCGCAGACAACAATAAACCACCGGCACTTACCTTATCCGAAGCTGAACTGCCCAGAGAGCGGTCACTAATCAGGGTGTTATCTTTAATTGCCCTATCATCTTTACGTTATAACGCAGCGATGTAGAGTGATCTATGTGCTTCAGCACCTTCAGTTCTGGGAACTAGGAAACTGTGCCCTCCATTTGCCAGTAACCACAGGTAACATAATAATCCTTTGCACTTCGTAATGATCATATTTCCTACTAATCTGTTTGAAACAGGACGATATGCACCTTGAAGTGAGGGAGAAATATAAAAGGATTTGCGGTGGCTGTTAAATGCTCTTTAAATAGACTTCTGACAATTCTTCTTTTCCTTCACTCACTCTCTCTCTCTCTCTCTCTCTCTATCCCTCTCTCACCCCCCACCTTCCACTCTATTCTTGTTTCTCCGGGCAGAATGTCAAAATGTTTACTGTACATTTTATCCCAGACACTCTTTTTGATGTAATGCAACATCATAGAGTCGTTTAGGAGATAGCCATGTCTAGAATGATTTTATTTTTACATTTGTTTCACAGATTAATATTAAACTGTGGTGCTGCAGCAGAACTCATATTGGCCCAACTCTGCTGTTGCTTTTCGGTGGACAGTGCAAATATCCTTGATGTGAAGCTCTTGGGGAAAAAAATTCTATGCAGGGATAATGACTTTGTGGTGCATGACTAATTATAACAAATTAGTGTACGTGCAATCACTGCAGCTGGGGCTGGGTGTGGGTGAGATGCCTTCCTGGTAGAAGGGTTGTAGATGGGTTGGTGAAATCCCCCAGAAATGTTGTAGAAACTGGGCGTTGTTGTTTGTCATGTGGTTGATGTGTCTCTTCAGTGTCGCATGAAAGGCTAGTAAGGTGCCTCTAGTTTGGCGAACAGGGGTGGTGTGCATAATATTACAAAATGGGGTTGAATCCCAGCTATAGTTGGATCACAGTTCTCAATGTTCTTTGGAAAGGCCATGCCCGGCTTCTTGATTGCCTGATTGTCAAATGCAGGAATTTTGGGGAGAAGAAGCAAGATTCTGGCCTGGCTGTGGCAAAGTGGACCAATTATTCTCCCTTCCACTGCTGTTTTAGGGTTTATGTAAATATGCTAACACAGCCTACACGCACTTTGTGGACTCACAGAAACCGTGCAGCTGTGTGTCCCTGCATGCGCAATCGGAGGCTTATCACACCAGAGCTGCAACCATGTGCTATTCAATTCCCATATAAATTTAGTAAGACCGGTGACCCTCTACCTCATAAATACTTAGAAACAGTGGTAAAGTCACATAAATAAAGTTACGTAAATAAAACAGTAGTTTAAAACTTCATAAAATTAGAATTACAGTTAACGTGACCCTGCATGAGTTGGTTATGGAAAATAAATGGGTGGATATTGCTATGGAAAATAGAGTGATCTTCTGTATCTTCCTTGGATTTTAAGAGGATTTTATTTACCAAACAAATACTGCAAAACCCAGGCCACTGTTGTCTAAGACTGCCCAAAAGTGTTTATGCAGATTTATGCAGACCTGTTTATGACATCAATAAAATTTTTATTCATTACAAACTTTTCCAAAACACTAGAAAAAAAACTTGTAGCAACTTTAGAGGAAGTTAACTACTGAAAAGTGTCTCCTTCAAGAAACCACTAATCTCCCTTAGAGGTTCACATATTTTATTGAACTCTGCCTTCGGTAAGCAGACAGCGCTTCTTTGGATGAGGTACCCAGACAGTCATTTTTCACAACATTATATAAAATTATTATTTTCTTCCCAGAAACTTCCACTAAAATCACTATAATACATTGAAGGTTAGTACTGGGATTTTTTTTTTGACTCTTGTCTCACTAGAGTGTTATATCATTACTAAGGTCATGTATATATATTTCCAAGAAGGGCAGTAGACTATAGCAGATGAGTTAAGATGAGTTCCAGCCTTATTGGGTGCAGAGTCATGAATTACATGTGAAGGTCTTTGAGCCCATAGTACAGTGGCCAAAATTTATGGCCGCAACCTGTTGTGACATCTTTGTGGCTGGCTCGAGGCAATCAGCTGTGTAGTTTATTCCACATAAATACATTCTTTTGCTGTTAAGTTTGTTGTGCTCCTTTGAAATAAAGCAAAGATGTTAGGCAAATTAAAATGGAAGTAATTTAATTTAAAAAAAAAAAAAAACTATGTGCTATGCTGTGGAGGTCGGCATTATTTTTGAACTGCAAAGGAATACCAGCGTTAACCTTAAAGGAAGCAATTAAACTCCATAAAATTCCAGATTAAAAAACTGGTTCACAGGTAATTATTGAAGCTGGATTAATTGCACCAATTTACATCATTCATAAGGGCTTTTTTAAGCTTTTTAGTAGTTTTAAGCACAGTGTAATGTTTGTCACCTACTTGCCAATTTGTACATAAGCAGTAATACTGCAATTTCAATGTAGTATTATGCTATATTACATTTATTCAATACGCTATTTTTATCCTAAACAACATACATTTATGCGAACAGGTCAGCCAGCAATTGAGATTTCTCAATGTTGTTCAAGGACTCAATGGTGGAATTACTTTGCTGACCGTGGGATTCGAGCCAGCAACCTTCCGATCACAGGCACAGCACCCTACCCACAGTATGACTTAACCTTTTCAACAGATGATTATTATTATTAATAATAATAATAATATTATTATTATTATCCATCCTTCCATTTTCTACCCACTTGTCCTGTGCAGCGGAATGGGGTCTGGAGCCTATCTGGGAAGCTATGAGCGCAAGACAGAGAATAACTCAGGTTGAATTATTATTTCTATTATTAATATCATCCGTATTATTAAGTTGCATGGCAGCTGTTATGTGCAGCTGGAGGTTTTTCTGAAGAAATTAATCAGCTCTCCTGGAATTTGAATGTGTGACCTTTTTGGTAACTTAGCAGCCTTATTGTGGATTTGGCTAATGTGAGCGAGCCCCGCCTCGCTGCTCAGGCCCCCAGACGCCGAGGGATGCCCGTCCCATTCTGGGTCTGAGGAGCAGGCGTGGTGAAAGGTCACACCGCCGCTAACGTGTCAGCCTCGGTCTGCGCGGGGCCCCCATCGAACGCCAGCGCCGTTGTGGTGTTTGGAAAAGGTCACCTTATTGATTTAGTTTGCCTTTTTGGGCCTCCTGATGAACCAGTATTTTGACATTAGAAAAATCCTCATTAAGGTTTTATTGTGGGTAAACTGACATTCAGTTTTTGTGTTTGTATTCTGCCAGTTCACCTGCTTCTGACCGGAGTCTTCATGGTGTGTTATTTTGTGTGTGTGTGCACCCAGTGATGGACTGGCATCCAACCTGGGGGGTACCCCTTACTTGTGCTGTGCTTTCTGGGGCAAAATGGATGCTGTGTATGAAAATTACTTATTAAAGGTTCTGTTAAATTTAAACAACTGTTATTGATAAAACTGGTTTTTGCCAGTTTCAAATATGTGGCTTTTGTTTGGTACGATTCCTGTCACGGTATTCATTGTGCCGTCGTGACACAGCATTCGGATGAATCCGTACATTAAATTCTGCTTTAACATAGAGTCCCCTATTATGACTCATTGTAAGGTCTGCTGCTGATTCTTCTACCATCAAGAATTAATGTAAATTAAACGAAAGGAGCTTTGCATAAGGCTTCTGAATTTGGTATAAGATCATCAGCGTTGATGCTAATTGGATGTCAGGACTATGATCACTTCTCTCTCCCTGCAGATATGGAAACGCGGAACAAAGATGTCACTATCGCATGTCTGATAACACTGACTGGGCCGCTGATGTGTTCCCTGGCATCTCCCGAATATTATCTTCCCAATTAACATTCGTGTGGAAAATGCACAATAGCTGGAAAACATCCAAAAGTCAGATATTTATTGTCACCGCAGGATGTGTTAATAAAGACGTCTTGCCATGCTGTCTTGGATTCTGACGTTACCATAAAGGCGACAGATTCGCTTTGCGCTAAGAGTATTGCTGTGAGTCATCCGGTCAGACGCCTGGTCAGATACAGCTGAGATTAAAGTCTTTGTGAAAGTGACCGCTGTAACCGAAGTCATGTTTCAAGAGGGAAGACATTCTTAGTCTCCTTGATTACATAGACAAGGATGGTGATTATGCTCATCTCAACACGATTGTCTCATAAATATTTATGCTCCATTTTTAACTTTTTACCGCGTCTTTGTGGCTCGTTGTCACATGAGTGGATGACCTATGGCATCTAGTGGAAAGCTAGAAGAATTAGAGTTACGCCACAAAACTCTTATTCTTTGCACACGGTTTAAGCGCAAATTACTTTCCAGAACGGTTTATGTAGCTATGCTGACCGGAGTCAGTGTGGCCCCTGCATCGCTGGGATATAGGACTGGAAAAAAACTTGAAATGCATCAGGTGGTGGGTTCACAAGGGAGCGATTGGGATTTAGCGTTTATAGCTTCAGAGAGATATGTACTAAGGACTCCGTCCTCCTCAGAATTGCAAGGTTACGGTGTGACTACAATGCTAATGTGCTGGAAAGGGAGGGGTGGCGAGTTATATATAATTTGCCAATGTATAATGTATGAAAAAGTAAACACCAGAAAAAGAGGTAAACTATTACAAAAGACCTTTCCCCCTTCATGTTTGTGTTGCGAATCTGTAAGATACTGTACATTCAATAAGCTGTAGCTTAGCTTTGTATCTAGCTGTTGAACGAAAGTCCAATATCAGGATTAACATCACACGAAATTTGACACATACACTGGCAGAAAATGGTCATTTTAGGCACTGGAACAGTGCAAGTAATCGTTGGCTGTAAAACACGTATTATTTTGTCAAATCTGGCTTATGAAATTTTAAGTTCTATGATTAAACACAAATATTGCAGCACAGAGTAACTGTCCTTGAAATGTCTGATGAAACGTTGACGAGAAGCTTTAAATCTGGCTTAAAAATCCAATGGGTTTGTAGCAGCCATTGGTGATTTCATTCAAGCCCAACAATCAAATCTTTGACAGTGAAACTGTTTAGCTACTAAGAGAGAGCTCACTGATTTGAAAATGCCATTTGTCCAAACCAATGAATGCTTGTTGATTTTCTGCTAGATTTTCCTTTTTATTGCCCAGCAAATGCTATCTGACCAAGGGGCACTCGCTTCTTGATTCATTCCAGATGTGAGGAGGGGTGAATTCTCATCTCCGGTGCGGTGAAACTCATTAAGGTGAGAGCATTTACATATTCATGAAGCGCAACTAGCAGAAAATTAAAGTTAAGCAGATAATGAGATTGATGTCAAAAAGTTATAGGCTTGAAATATACATTAAATGCTACATACTCAAATTGGCAGAATTAATGTTTAAAGCAA
>JAODKF010000009.1:17358178-17384489 GCA_026779585.1 Mormyrus proboscirostris
ACTGAGATCCCCCAACCAACACTCACACTGAGATCCCCCAACAAATACTCACACTGAGATCCCCCAGCAAATACTCACACTGAGATGCCCCCAGAGAATACTCACATTAAGATCCCCCCAACAAATACTCACATAGATCCCCAACAAATATTCACACTGTGTTCCTCAACATTTTCTCCAACTAAATTCCCCTAACAAATATTCAAACTGTGTCCCTTTAACAAATATTCAAACTGGTTTCACCCACTATTTAGTTACCTGGCTGTGTAGAATACTGTAATACCCTTACAAACATATAATAAAGCAACAATAACAGAGCCCGTTGAAACAGAAAACGGTTCCCTTACCTTTAAGTTTGCAATGGATCTTTATTTGCCAAGTACGAGAACTGGTACCTTGGAATGTTTCTTTTTTTTCCGCACATCCCATCTTACTCTCCTTTTTGAAGATATTTATAAACACACTGTAGTCAGAGTAAAGCTTGGGGTCTGAATGCAAGGCCAGCTGTTCACCCAGCACCCCCGGAGCATTTTTAGGGGATTAAGGACCTTGCTCAAGGGCCCAATGGTGATGTGGCTGAACACAGAATTTGATCTGGTGACCTTCTGAGCGCAGCCACAAAGGCTTAACCTGCTGAGGCACATACCGACCCTGAACTGAAGAACATAACCAGCTACTTAGGCTTATGAAAATTCCTTCATTCCTGCCCAGTGGGTCAGTGTTATGAATGTGTGCCGTGCCCATGCTAAGACCCGGCAACTTGGCACGTACAGGTGCTTACCACCAAAGGGTGGACAGCTGTGTCGGGCAGCTTCGGGAGCGCCTGAGTGCAGCCGTCCACTCTGGCTCAAAGCCCAGCTCCCGGTGACCTGCTTCAAATGGAGTTTAAGAAGCCATCTGAGTGTCCTGCCTGCCGCTCTGGGCAAGCTGCGTCGTTTACCGAAGTCCCCACGGGCAGCGCTATGTCCGAGTCTGCATAGACCCTTCCGACCCCACTAGTGGTATTCTTTTATTCTAGGTGCTTCATCACCCCCTCCTCAGCCCCTCCTCACCCCAGTTCCCTCCCTTCTTCATACATTTTTATCTTTCCGTCCCACTCCATCTCTCTTTCACAAAATTCATCTCTTTCTCTCTCTCTCCCACATACTCTATCTTTCTCTTCCTTTTCCCTTCAGGCTCATGCCCCTCTTTCTTTCACACTCTGTCACTCTCTCTCCCTCCCTTTTCTGTCTCTATTTCTATCTCATTCATCGCCTATCTCTCTCTCACTCTCTCTGTCTGTCTGTATCTCTCTCTCTCACACTCTCTCTCTCTCTCCGTTTTGCTATTCATATCAAGAAGCTTTCTTGGGGTCACAAATAATATGCATTGCAGAAGCGCTTTAATGTGCATCTCGCATTATGCTAAGAGGACATTATAATAATGTGCTAATGCATTAAGAAATCGAATGGGAAATATGAAAGGCATTCACCTTGCTGCTCGCAGCCCGGGCTTCGGCATTCAGCGGGCTAGTGACCTGTCATCGCTAGACTAGCCTTTTCCTCACCAAGAAGAATTGGTCATTTGTCAGTGTCTGAAATGTTTTGGAAACTTGGCTTCCATTTCTCTTTCCTGCTTCCACAATCCCCCCCTCCCTTATAAAAAAATAAACTCGATTTCTCTGCAACCCCTAAAAATAAATGACACCTTAACGAAATAATATGTGCGTTTTAGCAAAAGCACAAATACCTGCAATTATTCCTCCACCTTTTGGGAACTCCTCTCCCTGTCATCGCTTAATTACATTTCTACTCTCCTCCTCCTGATTTCCCTGCCGCTGTGTCTGCTTCACTCATCCACAGCTACCTGTTGTTGGGTAAGAAGCACATAGCACCATCTTCCACAAGGGGCTGAAAGAGAGCTACTGCCCCATAAGCAGAATATTTACTACCCAGCTTTAGATCCTTAGATGACGTTAGCTCGACGTCAGTTTTCCTGTATGGTTTTCTTACTTCATGGTTGTTTATTATTTAAAATTAATTCCAGAAGATGAACAGAAATCCATATTGCAAGTAAACAAAGTAGACACGCCAGAAATACTGTAGTTCTAAGAAAACCATCTTTTGATATGATTGGCTGATGATGCCTCGCCGTTCGTACCACTGCTGTGTACGCTTGGCGCATCCATGTTGGCAGTGCTTCAGTTGTCATGTTGCAATAAAAAACAAGGACTGGTACATATTTAGACATCTGGTCCTATATGCCCAAAGAGCTCTTCACTCTCTGCCCACTTACATTTACCTCAGCAAGCCCCACTGCTCCTGAATACTGAACATGCACGTGGACAGGAAACGACAGCCCACAAGTGTCAAGCGTCTGTAACATTATTACTTTACAGAAGACATATTTTTCCATGCTCTTCTCAGCATATTTTTCCACACTGTCTCTTGCCACCCAAAATGCATTCTTCCATCCAGATCCTGAAGGTGGGGCCTGACAAGCCGTGGGATAAGGCAAGCTTTCTATGAACTGAGAGCAGTCCGCTTTATTATAAATATTTTAATTAAAAAACAGCCCGTCATTTTATTTACAAACTATATAAAAAGAGAAAATATATAATTTCTATTTCTTTTTTGTCATACTGCCAGGAAAAGTATGCGAGGGATCCTTAGGATGCTGTTATTTCCCATAAGAAGTACAATAAATAAAGCTGAGCTTGACCTAGAGTATTGTTGCGGATTTATTTTCTGTAGGACATCCAGCTCCTATTTGCAAAAAGGCGTTTTCAAGCCTTTTGTAGCACTGTACTGTTCAAAACATGAAAAGAAACATGGACATAATCAGTGGTCACTGTATGCTTCTTCCATCCATGATGTATCCTTCAGCAGCTCTTTTGATACATACGTCCAAAAGGTCCTTGTAAACTACACGGAAAACAAAGGTGAACATAGCTATTGCCAAATTATAAGTAACAACTTTTCTAAAACTAACCCTCAATGGCTAGCCATTGCAAATGCTAACCTTTACAGCTAAACACTACTAACAATCCGCACTATTTAAATAATTTAAAATGAGAAAAATTACTATATTGAAGATGCGACGCAGCAGCTAAGACTGAAGTGTACCCGTGTGAGAAATCACTCACGGCGGCGACTCGAAGCGCCCGGACTCTGAATGAGTTTACAGTAGGGATTAAGTTTCATTAGCTATGGGGTGGGTGTCATGAGATCGAAGAAGAGGTGGAGTCAGACTGCCGAACTAAGCTAGGACCGTCCCTCTCTATGGCTGCATTCGGGGCTGGACTGAGGCATGCTCAAAGGCTTCTCACATTTCATGCTATAAGCTAAGCATTACCTTGAGATGTCTCTGCGTGTTGCTCACCTGCGCGTACGGGTTCCTGGCTTTCCATATGACATAATACATTTTAAACCGATGCAGATGCCACAAGCCTTAACTAAATGAGATAATCGCTACCAATTTCCAACGAGTGAAAGAGGGAGCAAATTAAGTCATTAAATACTCAACAGGCACAAAGGTTCCTATGATTAAAACACGCTTGACCCCATTGCGACTGCTGGAATGATTCACGTTTCAAAGGTCTGATACAGTGGGAATTAATTAGTCGGTAAGTTTTCACTGGAGCTCAGCAGTCGTGAAACACAAAACCCATGCCATGGTTCCAGGCAAGGTTTACGCCAAAACTTTAAACAGAATGGTTAAGTTATTTCAGGACTTTGTTTTTCTGGTGATGGATGGCTGGAATAGTGGAGAAAAGGGGACTTGAGCTGGAACTGCATTCACATTCAACTCGTCGCTATCAAAACGCATCCCTTTGCCACTTGAGGTCCTGCTAAACCCCTTTGTCTTTTTGCCATCTTTGGCCCTCGTTCATACTCCACAGCTCATACTTTCGAGCGGCACAGTGGACAATTCTGTACAGTTTTGGACTGGAGTTGTTAGAATCTGCCAGTTTGTCTCCATGTAACTGATGTGATTGTGATTTTTAACCCTTTGTAAAGGGAAATGAATCGCAGCCAGAGTAACTTGTATTTGGCATGAGGTGTACCACTTTAAAAATCGATTGTTTAAATCAGGTGGGATAGTGAAGGGCAGTCCTGTTCTTTACACCTTCAGGAAAATACGAGTGAGAAGGCAAGGTCAGACTGTGCCTGGAGCAGATGGGGCTTAACAGGCTTCCTCAAAAGCCCAGCAGTGAAATCACTTTGCTGACCATAGGATTTAATCCTGCAACCTTCCGATCACGGGTACAGCATCATACCTCCTACCATGTACCTTTTTTTCCCAGTCTACCATGGCCCAGTACTGGTTAAGCTGTTACGGAGAATGACTGTATTGCTGGCATGGTGGTTTTTGTTTTAGGTGCGGGTTAAAAGCAAGTTCTCTGAAGCTACATCATTCTTTCGCTACATGCTAACTTTATTGTGACAGTCTCTGTAGTGCATTAATAGGGAGAGTTTTGTTCTACAGCTATGTGGACATGCGCCACATAACTACAGACAAAGTGGATGGTCCCTTGTGGCTGTCATGTGATTGCACGGGAGTGGCTGGCTCCCAGGGGGACCACAGGTTTCCAGCATCTGGTTTTGTGTGCATCGGTCCCACACTGACAGCGGAATGTCCAGTGCATCAATAACCACGCAGAACCGGGCTGAGAAGAATGGGGCTGTGCGTTCTGCTGTAAGAGATGATTAATTGGATGAGATCCTCCAAGATCCACTGGGTGATGATGTAGAATACTAACCCACTCCAGCGATATATTTACTTGATGGATGCACTTGGGAGGAAAGATGACAGTTGCAGAAGAGACAACTCACTGGCCCAGCCCAGGTCTGTCCCTATTGGTTAAGACCCTCACTCCCACCTACAATCAGGCCCCATCTATTACATTTTATTTATTTGGTTGACCGACACCCATATTCTCAGCTGCATGCATGCCAGTGTTATTGACTCATTTATACCCTTAGAGGATGTTTCACCGAAGCAATTTGGCATAATTTATGAAGAACAAAACAGCTCATCACAAGTCAGGAAGCTGGAGCCTTTGAGTGCACTGCGCTACACACTAAAGGGAGAGAGGAGGCAGGTTCTACGGAGGGGTAGGAGGAACGTGTCCCTGAAATCTGGCTCAATCTGTTCAAAGGAGGAGATAAGCACAGTCCAAGGGGGAGCTGCATAAACTTATTCAATACGGCAAATGGTCCTGTTGAGACAGAAATGAAGGTAAAAAAAAGTATACTATACAGTAAATTAATGAACGGGAGTACAGCTCAGGTGTGCTAGGATGGTCCTTCCTACATTATACTCAGTTTCTTCTCTTAGACAAAACACTGAATATGCATGTGGAAAAAACTACAACCAGCAAGTGTGAAGCGTCTGTAGCATTATTAATTTATGGAGGACACATTTGTATAACTTTTGATTTATTTTCTAGTTACTGTTTGTTTTTATCCTACTACCCCCCTTCCATTGTAACTTAATTGTATTTAATTTATATCTACTCTTCTTTTTGTGTAGTCTTCAGCCTGTTTTTCATTGCAGGTTGTACCAGTATAAATGTGCAGGAGACAATAAATGAAATCCCAAATCCTGAATCCTCATCTTCATAGAATCTCTTATCTCAGAAACATAATAGAAGCAGACTGCAGTATTTGGTGTTCTATAAAAGCACTGCCTTTGATGTATTCATGTTCTCACTTTGGTTAATTTTATGCGTGTTATCAACATCGAGTGCTGAGTAAATACGAGGGAGTATCCCACACCTTTTAAGCAAAGGCACACATGCACTTTTTGATTATATTCCCTGGGAAAACTTATAAACACTAAAGCAGAAATGAATTGTAGCAAACTGCAGCTAGGCAATAACCTAGCAAGTTATGCTAGCGACCAAAGAGCTGGCTCTTTTAATTTTTAAAAAACATAATACCTTTAATGCACTTTGCCCTGGTGCAGTGCTACACGCATACGGAAATTGATGAAAAGGCATTCTGATGTGGCATGTTTGTTATTTGCACGGTTATGTGGCTACGGAGAGTTCAAACGAACTAGCAACAAATTAGCTTTCAAAGCCGACAGAACCTTTTCAAGCGTTTGTTTGTTGAGACGAGTGGTGGCTTGAAGGAGACTTAAGATGATACCCATAGGCGACTGTCACTTGGGCTGTTTGTGGAGGATACTTCCATCTACCTTTTGAAAACTAGTGCAGCTGGAGCAAAGTTTTCTCATGGGAACATGGCAACGTGCATGACTCCGTGTGACGGCAGATAAAGCAATAAACCAACCGCTAAGAAAAACTGACGGAAAGCGTATCGCAAAGCAACAGGACAGAGCAAGGCCATCGTTCTAAAAAGCCTAAATGTTCTTATCATGAAAAATACCAATAAATATCCAGATATCTGGACAGCATAGGTGTGTTTGTTAACCAAACTAAAAATAGTAACATCATATTTTACGTCCATTATGATATTCAATTTATCGTTAACTGGCATACGTCATTAACTTCTCTTATGGGCCTGGGTGTTGCTGTTTCTTTGTGCTTGAGTTTCGTATGTGCGTATTCAAGGCTAATTTTGCTGACAGCTTCACTAAGTGTTCAAACAGCTACCTCTTTTCTCGGCAGACTTCCGTTATAGAATTAACAATCAGCTTTCTGTTTCTGATATGATGATTTCTTTCTCCCTAAAATGTATTAACATGAATTCATTGGTTTCTTTGAAAGGTATGAAAGCCCTGATGTAGGCTGAGGAATTAATCTGTGACACTGACTAACTATGAAAGGAATATAAGAGACAAATATAACGACTCTTAGTCATTTCTTGGAGGTAATTATAGCTACCCTGATGTTATACAGAACAATGCAATGTGTTAATATGCAGGAACATGGGCGTCGTATTTCAGTAAGAATCTTAGAATCGTAACTTCTTTTTATCTTTGCCGCGGGCAAGCCACAAAAACAATGAAGTTTCTAGAACGGTCCTGAGTCAAGCGAACAAAGAGCCTACATTTCACAGATGTATCTGATGGAAGAGGGGTAATTTCACTGCTTTGGCAATTGCATTTGTATCTGTAGGCCGAGCGACGGAGAGGAGACAAGCTGTAATTTGTCGAACCCCTCGGTGAGTAAACAGGCTGAAAATGAGACCCTCTCCACGGATGTGTCCTGTTTACTGTGACGCCCGTGAAAGTGGTAATTAGTCGCACCTAAGGTGGTCTTATCCCTTATTACAACTTAAAAGTCACCGAGGATATGTGTCCGAAAGAAGCCATTGATTAATCGAAACCTATTAAAACCAGATTAATTAATCTTTTAATTGACTCATCAGAGCATAACTGAAAAAAGAGCAAATTCTTGTATGAATATAAATATCTGCTAGTTGAAAACTTGTATAGATTCTCCATACTGCACCACTCAACACTCTCATTTAAGATAAAAACAACGCAACATCTGATTATTTTGGCCTAGGCTACTTTATTAGATATTTCTTTGCCTGTTCTTTGCCAAAATGCTGCCAAATATTGAATTTGGGCAGTCATTGATGTAGATTGGGTAACAAGAGTGTATTAGTGGTCTCAATTCTGTTTCAGGCATTTAGACACGAAGCCTTGAATAAATGGCAGTAGATGGAGAGAAGAATATTGAAATCAAAATAAAGAGTATGGGTCCTGGAGAAGGGGAAGTAACCAATCAAACAGTGGGGACGTGGGTCGTGGAGGGTCAGTATTTGAACATCTCCAGCTCTGGGCCACCAATTAATAAATGTTGGTAAGATTTAGGCAATGTCAGTAAACTTGGTAAAAATGCCTGTATTGTTTCCTAACAATTGATATGTTGAGAGGTGGAGCTCAATAGTGTCTTGCCCATATAGGTCCAATATCTTCTACATGTAAGTGGCAATTTCTTGCTGCACATTTTTGAAGGTCTTGCAACCAGCCTACAGAATTAAAGGAAATTCAGTTCTTCATCCTGACAGTTTCTGATTAAGAAAACTTCTTACAAAGCTAATTTCCAGATAACACAACAATAAACAGTGCACCTTTAATTATTTACATACTGTTGGATGCTTGGGAAATACATCAACTTGATTTTGCACAATTATAACCCATCTGAGGAGTTTCGAAATATAACTTTTAATTCGCAAATTTTGTCATCAATATTATCAATATCATTATGAGATTAGTTTCGGTCTACTGGAAAAATTTGCTTCTGATACATCTATAGCACACATTAGATTTATTGGCTTAATAATCTTTCTGTGCTTTTGTGATTATAAAGTAATTTTGTAGTCTCTTTTGGTGGGTGTCACCAATATTAGAATGGCTCATTTTTCAGTGTTACATAAAACCATTTTTACATATTACCAGCAGTAGCTGTAAAAGCATGGGATGCTTTACGATAAAACTGTATAATTATAAAAATATTTTCCATAGTTATTTTAATTGGCTCTCTGTCTTGGTGGAATACAATTCATGTTTGAAATATTTATTTGTTTCTGTGACAACATTCTTTTTCAAATTGATTAATCATCTTGATGCAATAAATATTGTGCTGAGATATGTCACTTTGCAATTTCTAATTCGTCGTTTATGTATCAGAAACGCTTGAGAATCTGAATACATATTGGAGGGCCGGAAGTGGCTCGTTCGATAGCAGGTGGTGGTGGTGGTGATGTGGGGGGGGGTTCTGTATTATATGAGTTTCCTCCCTCAAACCTCGAAGACTCTAAAACTCTAAATTCTCATTCCCAAATTCCAGTTGTTTGTGTGTAACTTATAACACACTGGCATCCTGTCAAGGATGTTCATCTGGATTGTGCTCTGCGTTGACTGGGATTCCAGCCCCCAGTAACCCTGTACTGGATAAGCATCTGGGGGATGGATGTATATTATTAAAGGAAGATATGCAGTATAAATGCTTCCTTTGAATCCGTGATCCATTTTTCCCTTCTGAGTCATGAGATGTAGATGTTTTATGATTCTCCACTAGTTGCATTGAAAGCAGGAAGTGAACGCGAGAAAAGTCCGCCTCTTATTCCTCCTTAGCAATGGCCCAGAATACTTGACTCCACCAATTGACTTATAGACCTAGTAGAGTAATATGATGTAGGAAGAATCTGCCTTATACAGTTGCAGTGCCGTTTAACCTCTTAGCTCAGTCCAGTCAAAGAGATTCTCAAGGAAAAACCATAATGGGATCTTTCCACTGTCATTTTTGACATCTTGACCAAATAATTCCATCTATGATGTATTCATAGATTTTAAATCACACCTGTATTGTAGACTTGGGCAGTCAACCATGTTCCTGTATTACTGCATAAATGTGAAGTGAATCTGAACATGGACAATTCGACAATTCAATTATTTATTAAAGTACTATTCCTATCTATATATCTATCTATCTATCTATCTATCTATCTATGAATTGTTCACTTGTTTCATGTCAAAGCCTTGGAATCTAAAGGTGAGAGTGTCAGAGTATGGTGTGGGTCCAAGATAAAGAGAATTTAGTGTGAAAACATGCAGAGGCTGATACTCAGCGATGACTACCACTGGTTCCAGGTCAGTTCTGGAACACTAGGCCTATGTAGGTCAGATTTGTGTTACCTGTGTGGTGTGAAGACTGTTTCACATGTGTGCAGATTGTCCTACTGAGCTCATTCATATAATGATCAAGACTTATCAAAACAGAAGTGGTCTTTTGTTGGAATAAAATACAATGCAGATTACATGGTACCGACTGGAATATCCCCCTGAACAAAAATGAATGAACTACAGCTGATTTTTCTTAAGAAAAGGTATACACATAAGAATTATGTGGTAACCATCACACCTTATAATCAAAGAGTGTCATATTCATTCAAGGAATAGCCATTAACAATAAACAATATACAGAGAGTACAAACAGAATGAAAAATTGTTAATGTCCTTATGCAGTAGAAAGCATTTTTCAGAGTCCTCATCCACTTTTGTGTGATTCCCTTTATACTGGCTCCAAGCTATTCTTTTTTTTCTCCCACAAAGTGAATAGGATTTGGGGTTGAGGATGAGGTTGCTAGATGTATTTCGCAATAGTCGGGCTGTTAAGTTTATTATTTATTGGGAAAATATCTATTGGGATGGCGGGGTGACTAGTGGTAAGAAAATGGGCAATTTACAGTTTTTTTCCCCTTTTTTGGAGGTCGTGTGGAGAGGCCGTGAGTTTTAGGATAACCTGACATAAACCGAATCCAAAGGAACAAAGCAAGGAACAAAAAAACTGTGCCGATAAAGGAGCTGAGTACACAGGAACATGAACGAGAGAGCAGACAAGGGAATCAATTAAATGGAGTAGATACTTTGGGTATTGAGACTGACTTCAAATGGTAGTCCAGGTCAGTTGTGTCTAGAATGAGGGGCAGGTACAGAAAATCGATGCGCAAATCCCCTCACCTAAGTCTCCCCCGTGAGATTGTTGGTGGCCACGCCCCCTTCCCTCCTTACACGCATTTTATCTAAACCACTTAATTAACTGCTGTGCCAAATGCTAAATATAAAAATTAGGTAAACAGACCTGGGCCTGCAGGCAATAGAGGTGCTGGTATTAATTTGCATGACAGCCAGCGCTGATGAGATTCGTGAACTTGAAAGACAACAATGTTTAAAATCTGGTCACCTGTCAGTAAGGGAAACAACCACACGCCAAAACATGGTGGAGAGGGCTACTGCAAGTCTTCAGAATGCTGGAAGAAATAAAGTTTTCTGGGTTTCATGTTCATCATTTTTTTTTATTTCGCTCACTTTGTTAATAGCTTTGTGTTTGTTATTCTGTTGATGTCGCTCTCAAAAGATCCTACGAGGGCGTCGCTTTTTGTTTTGATTTTTCAGAACGCCCCAGTGGGTTTCGCACATTAAAAACACATTCTGAGTGTATGTAAGATGCTTTATCTTGGGCCAATGGGATAAAATTATCCCTTATAACCTTTATGTCCTTGCATCAAAACATGGACAGTCTGACCTCCTTCCTGACCCACATTTGAATCCAGACAGAGCCCAGTTTTTCCACGCCAGGTTTCAGATGCAAATGGTTCTGTTTGCAATCGGCAGTGTGGTGAATGACTGGGCTGTGGCCCTGTTATGCTCTAAGGCGATCCAGTTCAATCCCCACCTATCCCAGAATGCTGCTTCTACTAGTACGGACACCACGTGATGACCTCCATTGCTTCTGTGTGCATTCTAGAATTCTTTAAGGGGGAGGGGCACAAGTTGGGCCAATCTTGTCATTAGTCAATGATATCTTTTGAACCGGTGATTTACAGGGCAGGAAGTGCTCTGGAGGCCAATCAGCTTTCAGCTGGGGCCAGTGCCCCATGTATAGTCCAGCTTTAATACATGATATTAAGATTCAAGAGTTTATTTGTCACATGCACAGTTATACATATACAACTGGCAGAGAAGTGTAAATCTGACCCTGCTCTTGAGACTGAAAAGAGAATTCAGATAAAGATTAAATTAATTTAAATAAAAAAGGCTAAAAACAAAGGCTAAATAGAAGATAAATAAAACAGTGTATATAAAAATACTCATAATATTCAGAATTGCATTATATACAGTGTGCATGGTAGGCGGAGTGTGAATAGCAGTATATAGAAGCACGAAAGACGTAAACAATGATGTGGGAAGTTCACACTTGATGCAGCAAAGACACATGAATAATTAACAGTGACTTACAAAAACAGTCCGTTATATACCAGCCTACTGTTAATCCTCTGATAGGCCACTCTGCCTCACTCTCCTATTAGACTGAGATATCGATATCAGCAAAAGGCCAGCGAAAGGTACGCGAGTGTTGTTCGCATGAGTAAGGGCGGATCTGGCACGAACACATGTGACGTTAAAGGAGACTTGAGTGAGAAACACCACCGTCGTCTACTTTTTAATTGCTGAACACTCATTAATCCAAAGCAATATTGTTACAATTATTTGTTTATTGATCTACTGTACTTAGCAGATGCTTTTATGCAATGTGAGGTGCAGTATGATGTAAAATGAGGATCTCACAGCCTCTGAAGCAAATGGAGGGGGGGCATCTTGGTCAGGAGCCCAATGGTGAAATATCCCAGCTGACTGCGGGATTTGAACTGGTGACATTCTGATCACAGTCACTGCATCTGAACCCTGTTGACCCCCCCATGATGGCTTGATGCCAACGTTGAGGCCAGTGACTGATGTGGCATAAAATCTTCCTGTTAATGATATTCTTTATCAAAATAACTATTCCCTTCAAAAATAACCCACAGAGGGCAAGATATTGCTCCCTGGTGCTAAAGAGGTTTAACCTTGTTCATGTGGTTGTCCGTGGTTGCAGTGCATTGATAACTTGGTGGTTTTCTATCAAAATGTATCTAGCATAAATGATTTTATTTGACTGAACTATTTAGCCGCTGACATGAGGCGTGAACAAAGGGAATCGGTGAAAAAAAGATGGCGGCATTAAATATGCTGCATCGTTTGCTGTGAAAAATGCTTCCTGTGTCCTTTTCGCACGCCTAACGGGGGCATATAGCGGGGTGAACTGTGAGCGAACTGCGGCTAATATCCCGAGCAATAACAACCTGGCCCGTCGCTCCGTCTGAGGCAGGGGGGCCCCTGTGACTCGGCCGTGCGGCCAGGGCTGGGGTCATTAGAGCTGGGTGGCAGCGTCTCAAATCAACAGGCTCCAAGGGGATTTGGGGGCCGGCGGCTCGTCAGGAAGGCCAGCTGAATCGCACCTGGTGGGGAAGGCCGTCCAGAATCTTTGTGTCCCTCCTGGGGGGGCATGGGGGCCGGCACTGGGAGCTGAGTCTGGGATCACTGGGTCCAGTAATGCACTGGGGACATCAGGGAACTCACAGGTTCTTGGCAGCCTTTCATTGACTTTTAGCCATTTTTTTCTGCATGTCTCATATTTCATTAAAACCCATGAATGTGTTTAGATAATAATAATAATAATAATAATAATAATAATAATAATATTAGTAGCAGTATTATTATTGTTATTAGCATTAATAATAACAATTGCAACAACAACATGAACAATAATAATAATAATAATAATGCTTATAATAATTATAATGATAATAAATAGTAAACTTTTGGCACATAAAGTGTCAAAAAGTACCCTTGTGAGGCTGATCAGGATAAAGGGTTGGAAAATGCTGGATAGATACATGCCCCCCACCCCCTCCCCAAGATGAATAGCACGTTGTTTTTCTTTAGTACTTGGTGCCACATAGATGGAGAGGCTGACACTCTGCCGTTTTTCCTGGCTTTAACACGTGAGGGCGTGCGATGCTCCCTGGAGTCTCTTAAGGAGCTAATGCTCTTTAAACCTTGACAAAGACTGAAATGATGCATATGAGAAACGTAGACCCTCGTGACCCTCGTCATGTCGTAAAGACTCTGGCTGACTTTATAGACTCACATCACCCTTTTAATGAGTTTTCAGAGGCGTCGGAAGGTTTGCATCAACACTTGTGATTGTCATTTGCATTACGTGAATTATAGAAGGTAATATTACACCGAAAATATGCCTGTTGCACACAACATCAACAATTACTCCAAGTTATTATTGAATAACAAACCAGAGTAACCCACAAAGTGAGAAGTGTGTACCTGAAGGACACCAAAAAGTATATATTCTACTTAGATTTTTTTAAGTTCTTCAGATAATTACAGTCTTTATGATGGATTTTGCTTCAGTCAAGCTATGAGGAAATAATTTCTTGAGATCACAGATGGCTCAAGAATGCTCATGTGCCCCCTTGTGCTGTGTTATGCGAACTGGCTGCAGTGGTTACAGTGAAGTTACACCCCACAAAGAGGCCTGTACCTCTACCTGTGACACTATTCATACCTGAACCGCTCCCACCAATCAGATGAACAAAATATCCGTACCTGACCCCAAAGCCGGTGGCTGCATCCACAGGCTCAGAAGTCACCATTTCTCAACCAGCAGGAAAAGCAAACAAGGTCCCCCAGGATGAATCTGCCAGAGACAGCTCTGAGAGCTTTCTCCAGGAAGAGAACACGGGGCCTTGTGGAGCATGACAAGACCTCCCTTCGTGTCCTTTCATCCCATTCTCTGGCCCAGTATGCTGCAGCTCATCAACTCAGCGGCCATGATGTAATAGGCGGGAAAGACGCCGATGATCCACAGACCCGCGGGAGCTCTGATCCGACAGAGCTGGCCATGTAGGCTGCAATACGGGCTCCTCAAATCAGCCAGGCCTGTGATTCTGGAGTTAGCCTCTGCAGCTCCTGTATACAAGACAGCATATGTGACTCAAAGTTCTCTGCAAATAACGTCACTCTGCAAGGATTGATCGATCGATCAATCCATCAATCCATCTTCTATCTGCTTCTCCTGGTCAGGGAGAACATGAAGCTCATCTCAGGGAGCATAAGCCACAAGACTGGGGTCCGTCCTGTTCTGTACAGATGACATATATGTGTTGCGACCAGGCAGTCACGCAGGGAAGACGGAGCTGGGAATCAGGAAGTCGACAAGCAATAATGCAGGAATAGGGATTTATTTGGGGAAAACAGGCAGGTACAGGACCACACGGTGGACAACATCTAATGACAGACCTGGGGAAACAGACTTCAACGTGGACTAAATGCACAAGATAGACTAGATCTAACAGGAAACGGCTGGCATCAAGCGGGATTCACACGAGGGTAACGAGGTGGGCGTGGCACACATGAGGGCTGCACGGAGGGACATGACAATATGATAACTGAATACTTATATATATATATAATGACTTAGATATTTGTAATTATATAAAGTTATAATAGTTTTGAAGCTTAGTCACTACAAGAGGTTGAATTAACATGACATCATGTTGAATTAAGGAAGACGGCAAGATAACCTTTAAGTTATTAAATGTGATTTATTTGCCTTTTTGTCCCGTTATTTTAATATCAATATATGCAAATATTTGATTGGTTTGTTTAGATCCTCACCGGGTTCTTAATCCTTGACATTTGCTTAGGTTAATCCCTTTCTGATAAAAAAAACTTGCGTCCTTCTGCTATGTGGCACTCAGTATGATTCGCGTTTACATTTAAACGTTGAAAAGGTAAATACAGTGTGGAGCTCAGAACCTCACACAATGCGGCTCCTTTGAGTCACCGAAGAAAATTGAGTATAGTTGAGCGATTTGAGAAAGAAAAAAGTAAGGAAACTGATGGATGTGTTGGAACCGACCATGTAACCGTGGCATGGAAAGAAAGAAGTAAAATCTTTTGTATTGAGTGATGAATGTTTTTACTGTCCCTGCAATCTATGGTGTAATGCAGTGTAATACAAAAGTTTTTTTAATTCCATTCAGCTATAGCTTTGTTTTATATATCCACAGGGGATATGGCCTCATCCTTATGGAAAGGAGAACAGTATCATATGGTATTATTGTATTAATATGTGACCTACACAGTTGTAGCTCTGTGGTACAGGAGTCTACTGGGATATGCAGGTATAGTATTCAGATGTGGATTTTCCTTTCTCCAATAAGTGCTCACAAAGCCGAGTTTTTTTTTTTTTTTATCTGTTTCTATTACTGTATTATATACAGTTTAATTGCGTAACTGTGGTACATGTTATAACATAGTACTTTCTAACCCAAAAACGTGCATATTTTATCTTCCTATTCATATACTGCAAAATAAAGGGTCATGCTGATATTCTGTTCCTAATTTACAAGTATATAGCAATTGGTCATACAGTTTTATTTGATGTTTGTAGAAATTCGGTTTTTGAATGCTTCAATGAATGTTTCAATGCATGGGTTATTACCGTGTCATAATTCCTGCATCTTACCTACACAGAAATGTGTTCATTCAGTTTATTTTTGTGCAATTTGAGAATAATTCACATTTTCTTTAATTAAATATAATTGTGTTTTTAAATACTGTACTTTTGTTGATGAAGGCATTTAAGTGAAATAATGGATAGCATTTTGGATGAGTCAATTTAAAGAATTAAAAAATCTTGGGTGAGTGCTTTTTAGAAAAGAATAATATGACATTTAAAATTCAAAGGCAAAAATGGAAAGAAGGTTCTGGAACAGCAGGTGTTCAGTCATGCGCTAGATTGTTCACTGTATATTGTCTCTGTTGTTTTATGAGAGGCTGCCAGTACAGTAAATGTATGGAATCATATAAATATAGTGTGAAACGGAAATCCAGCCTGAATACAGAGTGTAATTCCGAAAAAAAAGAAACATGTTTTTGACTTTTAATGAAAATGTGGATGGTAGCATACCAGCTGATTGTGGCAAAGCCCCAGTGGTTAATTACTTACAAATAGGCTTCTCCTATGAAAACACAGACAAGTTGGCGAGTAGGTACAGTAACTACAGCCTTTCGCCATAATCATTTCTTGTGGTGCATTATGGGACACCGTAAAGATGTCAGGGCTCTAGAGACAATAGGGTACATACACAAAGTTGAACATTCTGTGGTCATAATAAGGAACACTGTGCAGAGGTTAGGTTGCACCATCTGGACATGGGCATTGTCTGCTGTGCGAACGTCGGTAAGGAAAGGCTTCTCAGCAAGAGATGTACATTTTGCCCTATCATTTACTGTACATCATTTAGATTACTCTCTGGCATTTATAATTATACCTTTGATATATTGAAAATCCTGGAATGAAATGTTCAGTATATTGAGTATGCAGTGTGCTAACAATGACCACTGATCTCTAAATTCTAAAATTCTATTCTAAAGATGGCTGTTCTTTCACATCATTGGTAGTTCTCTACTCTACCACAACATTTCTGCTAAAATTTGTATGAAAAGCAGCAGAGATATATTTATTTTTCAGTCCTCTTTTGTGCCGCAAAACACGTTCTATTACTAAAATTGTAGACTCTTTTGCCCAGTTGACTAGAACTTCTGAACAGTTATAATGAAGGTCTTTGAAAAAGAAAGAAAAATCAATTTTGGGTCTGTGCTAGACGGTTTGCAATGGAAATTCGAAATCGGTTCCTGACCTCCCTGGCCTTATGGAACATTATAAATTTATTTTCATAATTTGGGCACATTAATAACTGCTCAGGGTTATTGCTTTGGCTTTAATCTTTTAATTATTATAAGTACACAAGGGACCTTTAGACAGTTGCAGCCAGAGGACTCAGAAAAACACATTTGTTTATTTAGTAGTATATCTTATTTGTCCCAAATAATAAGGCAGGGTCTCTAATTGTGGTTAGTTAGACAAAGATGACATATAATTCCTATATATATATATATATATATATATGATTGACAGTTTTTATCCATTTATTATCAGTTTAAGTTTACTTTTTAGCAACAAAAGCACTCACATAAAACATACCAATCCGTGTCTTTGATGATGTATGACATTTTTGCATGCTTTATTACCATACCTGGGAGCAGAAAATTACTTTTCCTGTATTCTAAATGAATACTGGCTTTGTAACTTCCCTCATTAATACTGTAGCATGACTTTCAAAGGACTATAAATCTGGAACACATTAGATGATAATCCATTTATGTCACTGTCCAAGAATACAGTTTTACAACTACAATGCAAAAATAGTCCTTGTTACCTATATAAATTAATACAGTTTTATTTCTGTAAGTAATATGTCCCATTAAAACTCAAAGTAATCTGAGGGAGTGCTTAGAAATTAACAAATTGAATTGCATTTATTTCAGTGAAACATTATTTTAATATTCCAGCTCCCCCATTCATTTCCGGTGGTATATCATCCGGCAGCTCTGACAATGAATGAGTCCCTCGGCCAAAAGGACCCTGACACGGGATGCCTCAATTTCCTGGCTGCTCGTTTAGCTCACATGTCACAACTGAACATGCGTGTTCATTAATGGCTCTTTGTTCAGGAATTAGTTGCGATATAATTTGTTCTAGAATTAGTTCAGATGTGATTTAATTAATCTATTGCAAACAGAAGGGGTGTTTAATTGTAACAGGAACATGGGTGTGGTCGCGACCCAGGGCCAGCTTGCGGTCATATCGATTTCGCCACCCTGCACTCTTCCCATCTGGCGGGGCAGGTCGACCGCAGCACATGTTGCGCGTGGGAAACGGTGCCATATGTGTCGGCGCTAAAAGTAGAAAACGTAACATCTTCTGGCCGTCACAGGTAGAGGATGCGTCGCTCGCAGACCTGCCTTTGAAGTAAAGCCTGATTAGCCCAACGTTGGCGGGGATTGTGCTCGTATGACAGCTGTCTTGTCTATTATAATTACTGCTCGTCACTCGCGCAAGCGTTTGCGTGTTAAATACGTGGTTAAATACGACAGGGCCTCGCTCTCCTTCAGTAAGCGTGGCAATAAATAAAACAAGCATCACGATTATGCAGACAGTGAATCGCTGTGTTGCTGTTGCATCACCTATTAATTTTGAATAATGCGGTAAGAATAGCACCGCTCTTGGTCTATAACAAATTAACTGTCAATGTTAGTATTTCGCTAAATTCTTCCAATTCGCCTGGAAGTAAACAGAGTTCTGAGGTCACTAGGCTCCCCATCTGAGTAATGTGGTACTGAGTTTGCTCACACATGGTCCGGATCGAAGCCCGGGAAGCCTTGCCGCCCGCTCCTCTCTGTTCCGGCAAGCGACGAGTGCGGCCTCCGCGAGAAGCGTTTTAACAATTCATGCAAAATATGTTAATAATGTATAAGGAAAAAGGTGGATTATGCAAATCGACGCCGAAAGCCCTGACGCCGAGGAAAAGAAGCAAGGATGCGGATCGCACTTTAAAGACAACGCGTTGACTTTGCATGAGAGCAAAAAACAATTACGGGCACATTAATTAGTGATTACTATTCAGGAGGCGGAACAAGGCATCCGCTGATGCCTCCTGCCTGGCAGAGGTAGTCAGAAATTAATTTTACAATGGAATGTTGAAGGCTTAGTAAGTAGGAGTTTCGCATGTGCTAATAATGTGTCAGTGTAGCAGTGCTGGATGGGCTCATCCCTGTTGAATACTAACGGCGCTGTGTTTGCGGAAGGGGAGAATAAGCAGACTGCACTCTGATTAATGCCCTCCGACATCACGCTCGCACACGTCTGACCTTATGCCACCTTGAGCCAATTCTAATAACCTCCTTAGTAGAGGTGTCAAGCTTTTACCTGGAGGGATGACTTTTTCATTTCCTTTTCCACTGGCATTTATCTGCATGCGGCTGTGTTATTTTGAGGTCTGGCTCCCTTCGAGTGGGACAGAGTGTAACGGCAGTTCTGGATCGCTGGCTGCAGTTTTTTGGATCAGGGTTTAATGGGAGTATTTGATTTCTGAATGAAAATAGCGATCCAGTATACCTGTGCAACAAGGTGATATGGCAATATGACTTCTGTTTAATGTACAGAAATAGTATCGATTCACATAATGTTTATGTTTTTAGTAGCCCTTCCGCTAATTCCCACCAAAATGAAATGCAAACAAAGGAGAGTGATTTCCTGTTCCCACCAGTTTTTCCACTTTCGGTATATCACTGTTTACTTAATACTCCCGCTCGAGAAAACAAAACTAAAAATGAAACGAAAACATGTTAAAATAAATAAATTGACTCAGATTTGAAGCCTAATAATGTGCGCTGCTCTCGCTGAAGTGCGGCTGAGTGTTAGATGGCACACAGCTGTGATGACATCCCTGCCTCTCTTCATCACTCCACAGGAAAATCAATGTTTGCTCAATTTTTAGAAGGTTTTAATAAGGTGCAGTACAAATGGCTGAGGGATATGAGTACTACCGAAATAGATTAAGGAAATATAAAGAAATATGAAATGTTCAGTGAAGCAAGCCGTCAGCCTGTGGTTTAGTTTGGTCTCCTGACAAGGTGAAAGACTGAACATTTTGGTGTATTTTATATAGAACGGTTCTGCTTAGCCTCAGCCGTTGACGAATCCACTTTTACGCAGTAATTCCCATGTCTGTTTGCTGACCAGACATACTAGATCTCTGTTGCCTCAGCAACATCAAGTGAAGTAACAGAATGTATCTCTTTCTGTTTTGCCAAACAAAACCCAAAAAGTTCACTTCAGTACTAACTTTGTTTATTTCTATACAGTTCCTTTCCAAACATAGTTACCCCAGAGCCTTGGCACTGCATAGGATTTAGCATCTCTCAAAAGAAAGTCAATTTTTCAAAATTTTACAATCAGCATGAAAAATGACAAAACTTTATGGTGGAGTGCAAGCAAGAATGACTATGGTGGGTTTGGGGGAAACAATTTGGGTAAAATACTTTTTCTTTTTTTTTGCAAAAGCATACCCCACCTGACTCTTGATTTAGAAACCTTTGGATGAAAGTCTTTGAATAACTCTCCTGGCCAATGCTGCATTTTGACCGCATGTGATATTAATCACCTTCGCGTAGCTATCGTCCGTCCACAATGCTGGAAATGATTCTGCAAATCGATGCAGCATTAACCAGTTGATCATGCAGTCCGTAATCCTCGCGGTAGTGCACATTTGCTTTAAGATCACGTATGATGTACTTCTGTGTACAAGTAAATCATTTTTGCTCGGATGGTGGAAGCCGACTCAAATTTCTGTCCATAAGCTGCGATTAATTCCTGACTTCACAAACCATGATGCAACTGGCCTGCGTTTTCACTCAAGCTTAATTTTCAAAGTATCCCCAGGCTGCTACACATTAAGCCCCCTTCTCCTAGTGCATGGCTGGCGATTTGTCCGCCTTGCATCATTATTGTGTTGCTTTCAGGTGGACTTGGCTGTTTGTAATCCCTATGGCCCAGTCTGTTATGTGCCCCTTTGATTCGCCAGAGCTTTTCCGTGCTGAATCGAATGGGGAAGTGTAAAACATAATGACCATGGTAATACTCCAGTTGGGCCAAATTACACGGCAAAGAGAGATTGCATTTGGTGGCAGTGATTTCCTCCCTTAATTCGTGTCTCATTTAGATTCTAAGAAGTGTTTGGGCAATGTCTGGTCGAGGACGCTACCGCGGTAAATGGGGAATTTTAAGCCAAAGTGCCAGGGTTTGTCAGAGGAAATGAATAACTTCACATGCAGGCAGGCAGTGCTGTTAGTGACAGGAGCGTTCCGAGGAATCAGAGAGGACCCCGTGGAGGGACTGCCTTGACAGCCGCTTTTGTTGAGGCGACGTTGTTAGCACGTAAAGCACACCGGTTTGTTTACCTGTGAGTCTTGCTGCCGCAGGAAAGCGCAGTGAAAGACGTGCTACTGTATCCTGCATATGCGAGTACAATATCACGCTGAAAAATGCAACTGGTCACTAAAAGATTTCTCCACTATTCAAATAATTAATATTCAAATGACCAAAACCAAGCATCCAGAGAAATCCCTGTTCATGCATGCTTTTATTCTTCTTTTTGAGACCCTGGCCGGAGGGAGTTTCATCCATCTCGGGTCCAGCGTGTTTTGTCTTGCTGGGGTTGCGATGTTGTACAAGGTACACTGGTCATAGACAAGAGACTAGGGTTCAAAAGATGATTGTGAGCAGGAAGGCAGCAGAAGAGAAGCTCGCGATGACCCCCATGCACTGTGCCACAGTAAGGGATAACCCAGAACTGCTGTGAATGGGGAAATGCCAATCTTGGACGGGGGTGTTGGTTTGGGGGGGTAAGGGGCAAGCAGGTGGCAAGCTACTCGCCCCTCTCTTCTTTGGCGATAGGCGTGCATGTGCTGGGCCCTCTGGGAATCCATGCACGGCTGATGTCCCCACCTCTACCCCAACCTTAATCCTCAGCCACTGGAATGGGATGGGATTAGACAGACTGACAGCTCCCCCCAGCTCCCTCTCCCTGAGAGTTCACACCACAGTGACACCTGCGAGATAAGCCTGGTTCCACCTCTCCCTCTCCCGGCAGGGGGATATCACTCGTAACTGACAGCCGGTTCCATTTCCCCTGCGCGGACCAATATTAAAAACAGTAAGTTCTAAATAATTGATTTTTATCCCACCGGATGTGAACCATCTGCCAAATCCTCACCTTTGGTTGTGACAGGGGCTCGCCGAGACGCAAAAAAACATAAAGTGCAATTTCAGAACGTCCAGTTAGCTTCAGAGCAGGCCTGCCACCGTGCAATGGCTCCCCCAGCCAAATGTACCTGGTCTTTGTTAATATCTGCTGCATGGTACCAGAATGTTCCAAAGCGTAACCCAAAAGACACAAGTGGTATAAATGGAAATCAGGTCTCTCTATGGAGAGAGATTTTCTGAGAATGTAAGTCATACTGAATGGGTTATAATTTACATTGCATTATACTAAACATGATGCAGAACATTGTAGCTGGAAGGCAAATCATGTTACCTCATAATAGCTGTTATGGAATATTGAATAAGGGAATTTAGTTTATTAGGTTGCACGATTAATTTGACATAAACATGTTCCCCAGCTGTATATATACCAGTGCTTCTTGTGAAAAAATGCATAGGGCCTAACATAGGAGAAATTTTCTGCAATTTGTCAAACTTCAATATTTGAATAAGTCGAACACGGTGATAATTCAGTTGCCTCGTCTACTCCTCTGTGAAATCTTTCGTAAGAAATATAACTGTCAGCTGGTCCCTGCATTTATCAAGTGAGAGAACAGGTTTGGATATAAACAGTGCGACACTGATTTTTTTTTTATTTACCCTAACACCAAATTAGTGTGCCAGCGGAGAAAAATCGTCCAGTCTCGGCTCTTCATTCGTTTCCACCCGATGAAAAATGAGCAATACTGTTGCTAATTTGCTTGGCATTACATTGATAAATTGATTTGCGGTGAGCTGCGGTGAGCTGCGGTGAGCTGCGCTTCGCGTTCCTTCGCCGCGGCGTTCGGTTCACGGAGCAGAGAACGCTACACTTTCAGTCGCTCGCCGTAATGCACGGTCAGCAGTTTTAACAACGAGCTTGGGTCCTGCTTGACTAGGATCCCCTCTCTTTAGCCTGACGTTTCACCAGGCAACTCCGGCGTGGTGTAACTGGGTGGGAGAAGGCTGGGAATGTCAAACTTTGATGGAAGTGGCCTAGAGCAAGCAAGATTCCTATAGAAGAGGGGAGCGATCTAGACATGACTGAAAAAAGGAGGCTTCGCTGTTATGATGTGAAGAGAGATGTGAGAGTCCCTTGACCTGTCATTGACTTGTGCAAGAACATTGCTCTGTTGGAGATCCAACCAGATGTAACATAACCTTCTCAGTGATGTGCCCCGGCGTTCAGACCTACCCACTGAGACCGGCTCCGACTTCTTCTGAAGGTCTTTGGGTTCTGTGGGCGATTAGCACGGGGTAGCAAAGTTCACTGTGGAGTTGTCAGGGCCTGTGGCGATGTCTGTGTTTGTCTTAATGCCGCTGCAGGAAGGAGCCAGTCTAGGGCTGAGGTTGGAGTGTGGTTCAGACGCCCCATTCACCCTCCCAGCACCTCCATCATGACAGTACAACCTAACCCAAGAGAAAGGCTATCTATCTATCTATCTATCTGTCTGTCTGTCTGTCTGTCTGTCCCTCTATCTGTCTGTCTAATTAATCTATATCACCCTCGGTGTTTCCTGAATTATACTCTATTCTTCAGGTCCACAGCAACCCTGTACAAGCCAAGATACTGCGGAACACAGAGAGTTATTTATAGTGCAGGTTAACCAGTCTGTCTCTTCCTGTTTTGGGGCTTGCATTTTGGTTTACCCTGAAGATATCTGTGGGGGATATCTAACTTTGGCTAAACTTGGGGCACCGCATATCACATGGTCATCCACCTGCAGTGAAAAGTTATGGTCCGGTGATCTGAAAATACTTCAGAGCTGCTCAACCTTTAGATAATTGCACAGGTTATATGTTGGCAAGTGTCCATGCCCTGAGTTCAATGCAGGAAAGTCCTGCTTTTCCTCACAAGGGGGATATCGAAGTCTGGGTTCAAGCTGAATGAGAAAATTAGCAGCAATTATTTAACAGCTGGGATCTTTTGTTTTTTCTTCTGCATTAGGTCTTAATTGTAATTATAAAATCTATATTTGCCTTTGGATCTAAGTGACCCCAGATTTCTGGTAAGAATTAGCTAGATCTTTACAACTTGGACCTAATTCAAATTTCATAGCTCTTTAAAATTACTTAGGCCACCATATGAATATCCTGAAGCATAATTTGGACTTTAAAATGATTTTATCATATATTAATCAGACACTAGGTGTATTGTGGAAAAAAAGAGTTTTAAATATTAGATGCTGCTTCATCTGCAATCTTGAAGATATTCTGGGCCTTTGATTTTACGTCAGTCATCTAATACCCAGAATCCACTGTGTTGGAAAGATGACACAAGATGGGGAGGGCAGTGCTATGTTTGGCACAATTCAAGTACAGGTGATTGACGCTTGGCATGTGATTGCCTCTAAAATTACTGATTGGTGCTTTTACAGAAGACATACTCAACAGTCTATGCTCAGGCCACAAACAATTTTCAAACTCCATCACCAGTCTTAATATATATGTGGATATATAAAGTAAAAGAGAACCAAAATATACTGAAGCAAGTCTTTTCTGCTGGCTTCCTGTTTCCAGTCCTTGTCCCCATACATGCAGTCGACACAGTAAATAATAGCAAGCAGGATTTCCCTGACTGCTACCTCTGGGCCCAGGGTTGGAGATTACACACTATGCTAACAAACAACAACACCTGAACCCCACATTGGACTGTTACTCTCTTACTGAAACTGTTCAGCCTTGAGCAAAGGAGACTAAGGGGGCAGATGATCCAGGTATATAAGCTTCTAACAGGCCTGGATGCTGTTCAACAAAATAGTTACTTCGATATTAGTTCAAATACAAGAACTCGTGGCCATAGGTGGAAATTAGCGGGACAACATTTTAAACAGGATTTGTGAAAGCACGTCTTTACACAGCATGTAATTAGAGTATGTAATAGTCTTCCTACTAGTGTAGCGCAAGCTAAAACCCTGGGTTCCTTTAAATCACAGCTAGATAAGATTTTAACAGCTCTGAGCTATTAGTTAAGTTCTTGGCAAACGAGCCTGATGGGCCAAATGGCCTCCTCTCGTCTGTAAATTTATTAAGCTCATATGTTGTTCTCATGTTCCCCCTAGCAGGGGGTGGTGTGTCACTCAGTATGTTAGGATGCTGTGGCTCTGATTGGTGAGCCCCAGGTTCAAATCTCCCGGTTGGCAGAGTTATGCTGACCCTGCTTCTCATTTGAATGTCACTTTAAATAAGGAAAAAAATGTATCTGTTATATACATACATTTAAATGATATCAGTCAATGCACAAAGAAAGTTCCTTCTCAAATCCTGGATGGGTCGACTCCTTTGAGAGAAAGTGACAATTCGCCAAAAGTAACAAGAAAACAGCATTAACTGATCCAATTGAGAGAGCCACAGTCTCCCATGCTGAGGGAGGCAACCCTAACCCATATCAACATTAGGCCAAGATTTCTTATTGAAGTCACTAAGTGCGCCACAAAATCATAGCTAAGCGTTGGGGGTGGATAAAATAATGGAAACGCAACCACACGCAAAATAAAGAAACAGTGTAGCAGCTAAATTCCAAAAGCCACAAGAAGTTGAGTCATTACGTTGAATGTCTCCCAATGTGCTCCTTGCGTTAGTATAATGACCTTTTGGAGCCGAGATTCGGATCACTCCTCAAGAGGGGGTCACAATAAAGTGTCCGTTTCACTCTTCAATGAGTAAATCGGACAAAGTAATTACCATGCGGCTATCTCGGTGAAATGTGAGCCCTATTCCCAGAGCCAGAACGTTGTTATCCCAGATATATGCTAATCTGTTTGCCTGTCTATGGCGGGTCTTAGCAAAGTATTTATAATTACATAATTAATTAAGCATGTCATCATTATGGGTAATGTGCCAAAGAAATTTTAATATAAATAGCTTTAAAAAATTAATTTACACCAGCTCTTTATCAAGCCAAAACAATTATTACCAATGAGAAAAATGCCATTGCTTATTAATTTGGGATTAAGCATTATATGATGAATAATTAAAGCCATAAAAGGGGAATGTTTAAATGAAAGGGTTAAAATTTCATTAAACATTTGTGTTTTTATTTGCACATTTATTTGAGTATTTCATATAGTCACCCTTAAAAAGAGTTTGTATAGACAGAATTATGGCTTAGAGTCGATACAGCCCAATGAACTGTGCCATATAGGTTACATTTTCCCCTCCATGGCTGTAAAAATATCGTCTATTAAAAGGAACAAAAGGATTTCCATTGTCACACTCTTCCCGGGCCGCTCTCGGCTGATTCCTCCTGTGTATTGTAAATTGTTAATTTCCCTGTTTATAGTGATGTATTACCTTGAGATC
>JAODKF010000009.1:17384589-17414213 GCA_026779585.1 Mormyrus proboscirostris
GCCGCTACCCGGGGCTCCTGCGGGCTCCCTTTTGTCCTCTGTCCCAGCCTGTCTGGTCTCCTCTGTCTGCTCCTCATCCTTTTGGGCCTCCTGTTCCATTCGTCATCCTGGGTTCGTGGCCATGTAAGTCCAAAACGGGGGGGGCGGTGGCGGGGGAGGGGCTCAATTACGGTGAGTTGCAAAGGGCCATAAACAGGGCTGGTAATTGATCTGGAATGGCTCCGAGTTCTTCCCTTTTGCATGGTTTTTGTATCTCTAACAAGCTGTTCTTGGACCAGACCAGAGGGGTGCTTGACTACCCCTCAGGTAGCAAGACAGATGTGCAGGGCGTGTGCCGGGTAATTCAATCGTGGCACAGCAAACGCCGGCATGGATACGGGGTTTGATGCCATGAAGATGGATTCTATTCCTACTGAATGCACAACACGGTCAGATTAAGGCAATAATATCAACAGCAACAAAAAAAAATAGAAAAAATAAATAATCAACAGCATCTTTAAGATAACTGGACAGTGTCCAGTCTGAGTGGCACATACAGACAGATCTTTTTTCTTTCGTATACATGAAAATGACTTAAAACTGACTTTACTCCGATCTGTATCCAAACGCCCTCACATAATTTTGTGCAGCCATGAATCTCCATACAGTCAGCTGGGCCTCACCTCTGCTTCACCTTGGCCGATGCAGATTAGTCCTGCCCTGTACGACATGGAATCCACCATGGAGTAAACTGAAATTGATGCATGGCATCTTGAGTCACAAATGACAAATCAGTAGGCAGCATTATAACCACGGTAATGACATCAATATCAATGACCTGCTATTTTTTTCCACTCCCATCCAAATTAACGTGCAACATTGTATAAACACACTAACTAACAATAACGTTAGATGCCTTCATATTTTTCCTTTTCATTGATTTTTAGATAGTGTATGTCTACATGCATGGGACAAGGATGAATGTGTCCTTCTGCTCTCATCCTGTGTGACACACCGAAGCTGGTGCGTTTTGAAGCCCAAAGATCCACAATCAGTCAGCGCACCTGGAGAAAGAAGGTTAATTTGCAGGCGAGATATCTAAGAAGGTAGGGCTACAGACAGGGCATACATTATGCATACAGAGAGTGAATAGAAGCCCCTTTCTTTCTTGCAATGTAACAGAATTGTGTTTTTTGCTATTCTTCCCTGTTCCAAGGTGTAAAACTCTGTCAATATTTAGAGGCTAATCCCTATACAGACAACTAGACTTTACATTTTAGAAGGTTCATCACACAAAGCAGGGATATTTCCCTGGAACTAAGTTGGCAGAAAATGAAAGAGCCTCTTTTGGCTTAGCAAGCTCCTGTCATGAATACTCTCAGTCGTCTTTCAGCTATTCTGCTATTTAATCTGTGGAGGTTATGCAATGCACTCCCTTGTTGCAAACACAAATGCTACTTCTGTCTCCTGGAGCAAAAACAATATGTAGCTGACAGTAAAATGGAAGAGGCAGTTGTTCACAGTGTATATCTCACATGTTCCAACATGACTTGCATCCTTTTCCCTCATGAGTGACTCAGCCGCATGGGGCTGAAATGTTTGACCAAAGATTACGCACCTTATGTCACCGGAATTAACTTTTTGGCCTGTAAAAGATTTTTTAAGGGAGTCCCTGCCTCACCATATTACGGAAAAAAACTAAATTCTATAAAGAGTAGCAAAACTACATATATATATAGATATACTTGGTGGCCAGGTACACCTAGCTAGTATTGGACAGAACCCACTTTTGCTGCCAGAACAACTTCAAGGGTGAACGAGTTGTGCATGCAGACATGTCTTTCTGCATAATCTGTCATACTGAGCTGTTATTTCGACACTTGCGGCCTTCCTGTTAGCTTTAACGAGACTGGCTATTGTCCTCTGACTTCTCTCATTAACAAGGTGTTTTCAGCCACAGAACTGCCACAGACTGGATGCCTTTTTTGTTCGTCACACATTCTCTATAAACTTTAGACACTGTAGTGCATGAAAATCCTTCGAGGATTACTGTTTCTTGTTGGATTTTACAACCACCATGAGTGGTCACGTTACATGCAAAACAGCTTAGATCAGGCATTTTTCCCCAGCTTGCCATTCTGATGCTCAGTTGAGCAGTAAGTGAACCTCTCGACCCTACCGACATGTTGATTTATGATTGGCTGTTTGGAGGAGCAGGCTTTTTGCATTAGCAAGCCGGTGTTCCTAATATACTGGCCACTTAGGGGATAAATACACACCAATGTATTTGTTGAAACTGACCAATAGCACACCTTTCGATAATCAATACCCTGCACTAATGTAAATTAAATAATTAAACTGATAAATTTTGTGTGCTGGTGATGAAATTTAAACAGTAATTGGAGGGGTGGGGTTAGGGGTGTTGGTGCACAAAGGGAAGTTTGGGAACCACAGCTGTTTACTTCAAGCCATCCAACACAATATCAGTATCTTTTGGGTTTTTCTTACTGTCTGGAAAAAAACAGCTTTAAATGTAATTTTCTCTGATGGTCTAAGACTTTAACACACTACTGTACGTACTATGTAATACCGTATAATACTGTATGCATGGACACTTTATTTTATTAGCGCTCTGGACTCGTTCCTTTGGCTCATTACTGGGAAGGTCCTACCTTGTAACTAGGGGGAGCAGATATACTTTAGAAATTTCATTAGAAATTTATTGATGGGACCACATTCATGTGGAACTCTGTTTACCCAACAACAGGGCCCTTTCCCTGCAGTGGGAATGGCGGACTCTTGATAAGTAGGATAAATGACATCAGAATACCCAAGACGTCAGAGGCAGGGAGTGAGGCTAGAAGGAATCATTCTTCATTGATGAGGGGAGCCTTGAAGCTAATGGTGCTGAATACACAGGGATTGAGAGGAATACTGAACACTCCCTCCCTTTTGGGTGAAAGTGACTATCACAAGACTGCACAATACTGGTAAAACTATCTTTATGGTTACTCTTGTCCATCACCGTTCTTCAAACAGCTTATGCAGTACAGAAATAATGATGATTCTTATTTAGGTAATAAAAGCATGAGCATTATTTAAATCAAAGATCTAAACCTCTGTCCTCACTAAATATAGTTTGTTTGCCACACAATTACTGTAATAGTAAGCCTGTTATAGGAGAGCGTGACCTTGTGAAATCGATGTTTTTAACTGATCTATTACGCAATCCGTTGGCTTATAATGTAGCAGGATTGTAAAAGGCACACATAGCTGTGGTTAATAGGAATTTGAATATATAATTAACGAAAAAACAAGCAAGTTATTGTCCGCATTTTACATAGTTATGATGATTGCATCATCTCAGTTGGGTATATTGCAGCTTTCATTTAATATATAAGTATTGCATCACAAAAATAATCAATTTACTGATTTTCCTTCATGTATCTTATATTCATGATTAAACACATATCAAGTTGCATTTTTTTCTCTTAACAGAACAAGGAGTCAGTGGGGAAAAAATAATGTGCTTCGCAAACTCATATGTATTTTTATGTTAATGTTAAAACCTGGTGACATTTAGTTGTGGTTTTATTCTGTCAATCAGGTACCTGAGATAATGGTGAAACGCTTGATGAGATCTGTGAGGGCCTCAAAATTATAGGCCAGGTTCCTCGTACTAGGAAATCAGCCACAATTTGTGTTTATGGCTGAAAAATAAATAAAAAGCACAAATGCTATAAGAAGTAGGCGTGTAAGCAAGTAAATAAAAGAAAAAAAGACAACTAACCAGCTCTGATTGTCATTGAAGTGATCCCAGTATTGTGCTTTGTTTTGTTGTTTTTCCCGAATAAACCTCGTATTCCCTGATTCTCCCCGTTCCTACTTCCAGATTCTCTTCTACGGACTTCAAGGGACCTGACAAAACAGTCTGTTATATCCAAAGTCCGTTATATCCAGAGTTGCTGTTTGCCCAGAACTACAGGACACCATTTACTCATGCCACACCCCAGCAGACACACTTGTGGTATAGATTATTATATTGCACATGTAGTAATCTAACTTTACCTGACCAGATGTGTGACTATTAATAATCCTGACTACATACTGTATCTGCGCTGTATATCACCGGCACGCCACGCGTCTTGTGGGCGGAGCTGCATGTCCATTATAGCCGAACAGAACTACAGCTAAAAGCGGCCATGGGGACCAAATTATTTGTCCGTTATAAGCGAAATTCCGTTATATGCGAGTCCTCTATATCCGACGCTTTTTCCGCATATTCTTAAAGGTGCACAGCCGGGACCAGCGGAGGTTGGCCGGTGCATTTGCTGGGTCGCCAGAGAACCCAGGGAGGCTGCACTAGTGTTGTGTAATCGCCTTGAGAAAGCGTGGACAAGATATTTTGGTGTATTCACGGGTAAGTACAAATACAAATGTCATGCTTAATGTTCGTCATACAGCATTACTGTTGTTTATGTGCATCAAGTAATGATAAAGTTAAGCAGCTACATTGCTCTTTGCTGTAACGTTAACGTTACCATGCTGTGCCGTTGTCGTTATCACCACAATAATCACACATAAGTAAAGGTATTTTAAAGGTAAATTACTAATTGATTTATTTTATCCCTGTATATGTGACTTTCATTTAGCTGAAGGGACAGTCTATGTTGTTTCTTTTTCCCAGAGGTGGGAAGTTCAGGTTCAGAGAGTACAAATCCAGACCAAGATTTTTTTTCAACCAACCAGTCATGTTTATTCAACTGGTTGGTTGAAACAAAATCTTGGTCTGGATTTGTACTTTCTGAATCTGAACTTTCCACCTCTGATTTTGGCACTTCTCTCTTGATGCCTGCGATTCTTTCCAACTCTATGCACTGCTGTGTCCCAACTTCATTATTGGTGCCCAGTCCATGTTGCCTCATACTCAGTGACTAGTTCGCCTACCATGAAAGGATAGGAATGGCCTTTAGCACATATTTCTTTAAAACAAATCGATTTTACGTCATCAGCTTCTCATAACTTAAGTGCTACAGAAAGCTATAAAACTGTATTCACATTAGGTTACATCAGTCACCACAACCATAAACAGGATGTCGATTGTGAGATGCAGTAACTTTAGCATGCTAACAAAAGCCAGTGTTCACTATCTTAAGCAACCCAGAACTGCTGTCAACTGAAACGAACACATAGAAACACTAGTACTTTTAGCATTATTCTTACCAGTTACAAAGCGATATGCGCAAGCACTGGCACTGTTAGTTCTTCTGTTTTTTAGATGTTGCGTGAGCATTGTTCGTGGCCCTCACTAGATAAAACTTTATTTCTCCTCTCTCAATTGCTGTTTTTTTTTTTTTAGAACAGTTTTGGGAATCCTAAAGGATCCTTTACCTTTGTTTTGAACACTGCTGTCGTTGCAGCCAACAACAGCCCCTCAGGGGCCTGTATCACGAAGGAGAGCTGAACCACTCATCTGTGCATGTAAAGAAGTAGCACGGAGTACAGTGACAATAAAATTCCTACTCATCTGAAGAAAGGTGTTGATCTATTCTGGGCCTTTAAAGTCTTTATCAGTCATTTTATTTTATTAGTATTTTATGAGTTACAAATAGAGAAATGTACAGTGTATGGATGTATGTATAAATTATCGTAAATGTTAGTAATTCGACTGGATTCTTACATAATATTCTTTGCCATTTGTCGCAATAAATTCCAGTTTGTTTACTATTTGTGGCTTATAATGAAATTACTGTGAGCTGTTGGATAGTTCGAAATAAAAATCAGCCCTCAACATCATATGTGTAAACATATACACAGTCACTTTTCAGTTAACTAACATTGGTCCTCCAGTTTGGAGACTGTTAAAATATTTATGAGCTGCTTGTGTGTTTGTGTGTTTTTGAACAAACCCATACCTTAAACAGTCTCATTACCTCAAATAATTCCCTCTCGGATTACCGTAGCAGACATTATACATTAATGAGCTTAATCTCCATAAAATTAACAGCAAGACAGCTGCAAGAGGTGAATATCCTATCTGACTGTAAATGGGGGATTTTTTTTGCGTTTTCCTTAAATACAGAGGTTTCATACCCAGCATTCCCTGGGGCCTCCTTGTTAATTATTTTGGCACTGAGATATTTGAGCTGATATTCTCCTCTTTGCAGCAAGTTTAACGAGTTAAAAACACAACATTATTCTCATTCCACAATTTCATACTCAATGTATTACTGTTTCACAAAGGGTCCTGATTGCATTCTTTTATTACTGTGTTGTTTTTTTCATACCTACTTAGCTGCTGCTTAAACTGTCAACAGTTCATACCTGCGACATTTTACTGGAGTAATTCAGTTTGATTGCAGAGGTACCCTGTTTGAAATAAACCTTGCACATGCCTACTTGAGAAACCAATACCTATTGTACTTGGAATCTTAACATTAAAAGAAGGTATTTCCACCTACCTACGTCTGAAGCAAGCGTGCATTTCAGAGGATCCGTTAGGTGACAATTACTTAGACTTTGTCACACTCCCCAGTACAGTGGTTGGTGGATGGGAGAAGATCTGTCTGGACATGCAGAACACCGTACCAATCTGCCATCTACAGTCTGCTGTCCACTTGATCTAACACCTACAGATGCCCAGAGGAACAATTCCTGGGAGTACAGAGGCACTTGACTAAGTTTGTGAGATTCCCTCAGTTGTTAGAAGTCATGGAACACAGAACACAATGCCTGCCTGTGGATAATTTAATTGCCTTTCATCACACGCACCGCAGAACTGTCCAAGATGCCTAATGAAAACATTATCTGATTTTGAAAAGTACAGCTCTGTATCAGCCATTGGGTAATAATGGAGGAATTGCAGGAGAAAAAAAAAAATCCAATAGACAAAATGTTATTAATTGAACAGTGGAGGGAACAGGGTGGGACCTTGTGGGACATGGGGGGAATAGAGTGAAATTAAAAAGGCTTCTAGTCGTCTTCCAGCATCCAATGTCATTAAAATGAGGCAGGATGCTTGAGCTGGGATCTCCTGATCTGTGAGGTTCACTTGATGCTGAATACATGTGCCTCTGTGAGGGTTTGCTTGTGTTAGAATTACTGAGGGGAAACCTAGATATCTGCAGTACATAAATTGAATTCTCCCCCTCTCATTTCTGCCCAATTGCTTGATTTCTTTCTAAATAAAAAACACCGACCCTCAAACACACGAAAGGTTCCTTCGGCACGAGGAGTGCCCAAAGAAAAGATCGATACAATTTAAATAGCTACAAAAGACATGATAGTAATGATTGTGTTTATTTTCAGATTTTTCTGTTTATCCACATGCAGAACTATGACATTCTATTTTTCTGGACATACTGAGACACTGAGTGTTTAGTATCTATACCCACCACCAAAAGGCAACACTTAAGTTTTTTTTCCTTTTTTTTTTTTTTTACAGAGAGAGTTACCTTTTTCAAAGAAATAACTCTGGCAAGTCACCCCATTGTGCAAATGCATTTTGCACACCCCGAGGGCTGAGGAATGGAATTAATGGATTAGAAATGTCTTGGTGATTAACCTGCTGATCGTTATCAACTAGTTGGTGATCACTAGTTTACATTGTGCAAGCAATCTGCCAGATCAGACATATTATCAAATGCTGTTCAAAAATTCATGCGAACTGTAAATCATTTTTAATTTTACACAATAATGCCTGGAAAGTGACTGATCATAAGCAGCAAATAATAGCTTGACTGCGGAAATGATAGAGGTATGCACTTGTAATTACCATGACCCCGACTGGAAAAGAGAAACTGGAAAATAGATGCAAATTTATGCTAACAATTAAATACCAGGATTATTCATATTTCTTAGCTAGCTCAGTATTGGCAATGCCTTTAAGGTAACTACAAAAGAATAAAGCTGAAGTCAATGTTTTTTGAGTGCATAATTAAAGAACAATCAATTTTAAGATAGATCTATGAAATAAATATTAGTACTTTTGGTCTGATGATCATTTAAAAGAAAGCAGTGAATTGCTGTTTAAAGCAATTAGCAGATGAGTTTCAATGATATTCTGCATACTATATCATAGCATTAATTCTATAAGTACAGTTGGTAGAAAATCACTGACATGAGAAAAAGTAGTTTATTACATTTAGTGTATTTTATTACATTTAGTGAACTGTAAGTGTTTTGCTAGTGACACTTGTTAATGCACTACTTAAGGTCACATTAGCTATATCCATCCATCAGTCCATTCATACCCCCATCAATCCATCGTCCCACGAGTTTGGGGGGTGGGAGGTGGGGGGGGGGGGGGCTGCCACCTGGGTAGTTGATCACACTGGATGGGATGCCAGGTCATCACCAGGCAACAAACGCAGAAACATGATTGCGTACTGCAGGAATTTAGAGATGCCAGCTACTGTAGCTGCATGTCTTCTGAAAAGACGCCCAGATACCATGCAAACTCCACACACATGGAGCGGACTGGGTGTGAAGCAGAGGCGGAACCCGCTGAGTCACTCTGCCACTCTACGCTAAATCTATATTTAATCTAACTGACCATGCTAGTTAACTAAATAATCGAGAGTCCACAGATGCAAGAAGAAGCAATGTCTGTGTTGCATATAGGCTGCTGCTTTGAGCTATACATTTTATACATCCCTATTCCTAGAATTGGATTTTTCACTTAAAAATAAATAGTCCTACCTGCAGAATGTCCAGAGTGATTTGCATCTATAATGGGTGCTTGGCCGATATGTCTGACAGCTGAGCATATTGGACCACGAGGGATAACTCTCCTCAGAAACCGAATTTGAATCTCTAATAGTCTCAGTGTTCTGAGTTGAAATGTATGCATACAGAAGGATGATATTTTTCCTATTTCGCGTTTTCAATTTAAACTCAAAAAGTTACAACAACGAGGAGGAATTGAATAGAAAACAACACAGTCCATTTTCAATTTAAAATATTTAATTGGTTAAAGGATCCTCCAAAGTCATTGGATTCTTGATAAAGAATATATCCTGGCTGGTTTTTAATTTCAGTTTAATAGTCTCAGTGGTTAACACACCAAAGGAAAAGATGGGTTTTTACAATAATGTGAGCTTTAGCTGTACTTTGCCCAGCTCCGCAGCCAGGACTGCTGTGTCTGTCACTCTCCCCCGTAATGGGGCCATTCGCTTTTCTGTTTGTTTTTGACTCTGCAGTTCTCCGCAGCAATTCATTGCAAAGAGTGCGATAACAAACAAAGATTGATTGATTCAGTACATACAGAGGCCAAGTGCCCAGACCAATGCTTCAAGCTCCGCATTTAAATGCTAATACCTTTTCAGGGAGTTAAAACACTGCATATCTGCTAAAGTAAAGTTCTAGTGACAAGATGAATTGGGATTTTATAGTTTTGTTTGGCGTAAAAAACACGGTGAGGGACAAAGTTGATCTCCGCATCTCAAAAGGCAAAGATGAACAAAATGAAGGGCTTTGTTTTCTGATATTTAACCATCTAAGCCTATCCTGTTTATTGATTTAAAAATTTTAGGAGGCAGGATATTCATTGTCATCAAAAGTCTAAGTAGATTTTTTTGCACTGCAGTCTTACAGATGCAGATTTTGGCAAGCAGAATGATCTCTGAAGGTCATCTGCCCACCTCTCTGTGCGGTTTGTGCTGAACTGGCAATCTCGACATCAATACCTTTAAGAGAAAAACAAAGTAAGTCGTGAAGATGGGAAATGACAAAGAAACACCCCTCAGTTCTGTATTATTCATACAAAATGGCGCTAACATAACCAGACTTGAGCAACTGGAGACGGATTTGTCAGACTAAACAATCACAACATATCCTGTTTCCTTCAGATTAATTAGCCAAGGTAATATGTCCAGTCTTTACCAAACAGAGACAACACTGTTTTTGTCTTCTCAAGATAATTAATGTACCACTGTTGTAGGGGATTTTGGCGAGAGTTGTTGAACGGGGTCAGTTGTGTGGATTCTAATTCACAAAAATCCCAACATGATTTTTTTTGGCGAAGCGGCTACTCAAACTCTTGCTTTGAGTTTCTGCGGTACTGAAAGCAGAAGATCGCTACAGCATAACAGAAACACTGACAAGACACAATGTAACCTCTTGTAAGGCTCCAGATGGAACCCTAGTTAGTGTTACTGCCCTGACCACACTGCTGTTGTACGAGTACCGGTGCCACAACTATGACACAGCAAAACATTGTACATATGGGAAGCAGACTGAGGTATAACAATCAGCAGATTTGCATATATTAATTAGATGAAAACATTTGGTCCTCATCAGTTGTGGTCAAACACGTGCACAAGTAATCATGATCGCATTGTGCTTTGAACTTCCGAACAAAGACAAACAAACAAACAAACAAAAAAGAAAAATGAGAAAATATGCTGCCGAGACTTTAAAGAGGCACCGTATCAGAATGATTTCATATTTATAAATATGGTTTTAGCGGAAAATAATTCTTAAAATTTAAAGCTGATTTTTCAAAAAAATGAGGCAAAATATGCTTGAAAAAAGACAAAACATGAAAAGTCAAGCACATATAAAGTCTTCTTGCAAAACGTCTGAACTTCAGGAACTGATTACTCTGCTAAATCTGCTTGCATTGTCACCATGTGATAAATATTGCAATCCCGTCTCTGACTAGTGATCCCAGGCAAATATATTGACTGGTGCAGCTTAGGGAACAGGTGATGCTGCGTCTGTCTATTTTGGCCAGTAATTCCCCATCCTCATCCCTCTCTAAGTGAACCATGCCAATGCCACCCTATCAACCGTAGGCTGCCCCCAAAGGAGCTCCCTGACACTGTCGCACTAACGGCATTGATTATTGAGGCTGGTACACTGTCTCCAGTGTGGGGGGAGCACATACGGAAATCTAAAATTAATTAGAAGCTAACAATAGAAGAAGACCCGCTGAACTCTATTTTTCTATTGATGGAAATAAATAAAGGAATGAGAAAGGGACATTTGGACATAAGCCATGGTAATTGCTATGTCGTTTTTGTGTTTAACCTCTTTTCTGCAAAAGCAATCGCTATAATCAATGGCTCATGGACTTTGTGACCTTTGGTGACTCACTGATTGACGTGGCTAGATAATTACTTTGATGGCCCGTGACACTAACCTGGACCGTTTAATAGTTCAGGGCCACCGTTCGAACCTTGATCTACAATTTTCTGTTTCTTTGTTTCTGTGAGCGCTTCTCTTTCACACTGTCCCGCCAGAGTGCATGCAGAAGTGTATTGTTTACATCGTTTTTTTTTTTTGGTATAAAGAGGTGTCTGCAAACCATATCAGCTTTTTGTTTTCCTTCATTTTCTAAAATGTGTAGGACATCCTGCTCGTGTTCTACTTTCACTGTGAGATTTCTGTGTAAATTTTACTCCAGTCTTATTTTTTTTTCCCCAAATTTGGATGGAGAACAATAAAATAAATTGTACTATAAAGAGTTCCATTAGGTCTGTGTTTTTGCTCACAATAAATCCATAAGGAGAACTAAACCCCAGGAATGTAATTTATCTAACACAACATATGGGAATATATTTCTATTTTCATTTGCAGTGCTATTGGAATATTGTCAGTGGGCCTCCGTTTTGTTTCTCTCTGATATGGAGATATATGCAGCTGCAGTTTCAGATACGTCCCTAATACATTTCGCACCATTATGAGAAGCATCTGAACATAAGATAAGGGAGAATTTCCCATGTACCCCAGCAGTCTGATACATCTTTATGGAAAGCCTGTTGTATACAAGAATTACATGTTCGGGGATAAGAAAGGCCAATAATTAAAAAGAAAAAAAAATCCTTAGGCATTTATTGCAACAGAAGAGCACTTTTGTTGAGAGTCATAATCTTGTGCATTACATCAGTTCTAATAGCATTGATCAGAGTGACAGTTTCAGAATCTCATTGCAAGAAACTGGGATTAATCATAAAAAAGTCTATAAAACTGAGACACTTAGATTCATAAGGGAGGACATGATTGGTGCATTAGAGCGGATGGCTTTTTGAGAGAGAGGATAGTGGTTTGCAAAAACAGTTTGCATGCTTCTCCCAGAGCAATGGGCAAAGCCACAATGTAAAGCAGCCTCACCTCCCAGAATGGTGATTATAGGGAGCTGGGCATGTAAGTTCAGCAGAGGAGATGCCTGTTGTTTTGTAATTATAGTAGTAGTATGGGGATGCAGCTGTAGCACAAAGAAAAACCTTTGCCAAGCAAATCACCCACATCAGGCACCTTAAGAGCAGAAACCAAGTTTCCCTTTGCTGTTATGTAACCGAGTGATGTGAGTTTCCGCACTGTAAGGTGCATTTGCATTCAGTACATGCTTTTATCCAAAGCATCATGCTTTTTTTGTGAAAGCAAAATCAGTCAGTCCTGGAGTCTTTAGGGGTTAAGGCCCAGGCTCCCAGGCCCTATGGTAAATTTACTGTGCCAACCCCAGAATTTGAACCTACAACCTTGATGTCACAAGTATAGTGCCCTGACCTACAAAGCCACACACTGCCCTCTGTGTGGCTGCTTTGTCTCTGTTGCACTGATGATGATTTAATGCTCTACCTAACAGTTTCCTGTAGAACTGGCATGTGGGCCAGTAGTGGTCGGTTTGCGGCCTGTAGTTTCCCACACAGTGAGCCCTGGGCTACGAGGAATCCACCGCCTGTGTTCAATGCCCATTGTGCCACTCACGGTAATTGGCTTGCAGCCCTGCGATCTGATACATTTTAAATATTCCACCTGAGTTGCCCACTGATATTATTCCTTTATTAATCACACATACAGTAGCATTGTCTTGACCTTTTTACAGAGATCCTCTCCACATATTTTATAAGAACTATGCAGGGAATATGAAATGACAGATGCAAATCTGAAAGGCCGTGAGTTCGGTGTCACCCCAGAAAGGGCTTTTGGGGAGGTGTGGTATGTGTCAGTGGGCTTGCTTCTCGGTCATGACCGGAAGGTTGTCAGTTTAAATCCCTTGGTTGGCTAACACATTGCTGTTGGAGCCTTCACTAATGCCCTTAATGCCAGACAAAGGGGGGGGGGGGTGTGATTGGATGCTGTGCTTGTGATAGGAAGATTCATCCATCCTTTTTTGTATCTGCTTGTCCTATGCAAGGTGACAGGGGACCAGCGCCTATTCCAGAGCATATGGACGCGAGGCAGGGAGCAGCCCCAGATGGGGTATCTACTTTTTGCAGCTCACATTCACGTATAGGAAATTCAGAATCTCCAGCTTGCATTTTCATCTTTTTGGACTTTGGGGGGAACGGGAGTAACCAGAGGAATATTCTCATAATGGCATGAGGAGAACATGCAAAACCCAGCGTGGCGACTCAAGCCCAGGTCCCAGTGGTGTGAAGCAACAGTGCTAACCCCTGCACCAGCCCAGGGGTTGGAAGGTCTCCAATTCAAATCCCAGGATTGGCAGAGCGATGGCCTAGAACCCCCCCAGCTGCTCCGGGGATTGCTGGCTTTAAGAAAAAATATATGTCACTTTGGATCAAAGTGTTTACTCAAAAAAAAAAACAACAAAAAAACAAGCAAAAGCAAAAAGTACTCAAGAGCCGCAGATAAATGGCTGACCCTGGGCTGTTACCCTAACCCTCTTTCTCACCTGAGTATTTCTCAAAGGAGAGCAAGATGGGATATGCAGGAACTTTTGTACTTGTTCAAATGTCAAATAAAACATAATTTCATTAAAAATATGATCATTTATAAGAACCTTAGTCAAACTAGCCAAATATTTAAAAAATTGTATTATAAGGATAACTATCTGATATCATGTAATTATATAACTATGTAAAGAATGTAATTTGAGATTGTTTTGTTATTCTTTGTCTCAACCACAAATAGTATTGTCTACTTTTTAAATGGCTGATAAATGGCTGACCCTGGGCTGTTACCCTAACCCTCTTTCTCACCTGAGTATTTCTCAAAGGAGAGCAAGATGGGATATGCAGGAACTTTTGTACTTGTTCAAATGTCAAATAAAACATAATTTCATTAAAAATATGATCATTTATAAGAACCTTAGTCAAACTAGCCAAATATTTAAAAAATTGTATTATAAGGATAACTATCTGATATCATGTAATTATATAACTATGTAAAGAATGTAATTTGAGATTGTTTTGTTATTCTTTGTCTCAACCACAAATAGTATTGTCTACTTTTTAAATGACTGACTGAAAATAAATCCTGCTGTATAGAACCTTTTGTGTGCATTAAAGGCCTTTTGCCATTAGTAGCTGGTTGATAGTTTCACACAGTAAAACTAAACCATCCATCTGTTTTCTAAACCCATTTATATTCATCAAGATCAAAATGACTGAGTGTGGCTGAAGTTGTGCAGTTGCATATTTTTCATATTTTAGATATGAAGACCCATAGAATTTTTTCTGACAGGCAGTCTGAGCCTTCTTAACATCTCGTGAGTTTAGATCATATCTGATCATTGTGCAGTCTGCTGATATTAGCATATTTCGCCAGTGAGATATTGTTGGTTTATTGACAGTTCTTGCACGTAAATGCCTTGCAGATTTTTGACTTCTGGCATGAATGCTATCACCCTGGATGTCTTGAACAGACAGAAAGATTTTTTTGTGTGTTTGTGCTAAAAAGCGAGGTAAATTCTACTATATACGCTATTTACGGATTGACTTGTGTTGGGCTTGGAATAGTATCTATTTATTGCCTTATCTAGCTATTGACTTCTCTGTCTGAAATGTTTACAAGTCTGTGGTGTCATCCATGTTGTGAATGTAGATTAACAGAATTTCCTTTTTTTATTACTCTCTTGGGGGACTAGTAGTTGAAATGGTATAAATACATGTAGTCAAACAAACCATAACCTATCCAAAATATCATAAAGTTTGCTTCTCTCTCCTGTGAAATCCATTATGCAAATTAAATCGGAGGTAAGAAAATAGAAGATCCAGACAGAAGAAATGGAAAAAAAATGCTCCCGAACCCCCAGGGAGATGAAGATGTTCCACAGGTTCAACCTTGTAACCTCAGGCCATGATCCTGCAGGACTCATAGGCAGCTCCTGCTGGAGTCTCAGCCTCGCCCATGTCTCTGTCAAGCCTCCCAGTCTCTGGACTGCTGCATACAGCAAAACCAGCCTCCGTAACATCTCAGAAAGCAGACCGGCCAGCTCACGGCTGACCCCAGCTCAGCTGTTGTGGCAGGCAGGACACATCTTGGGTAGTAGAAGTAAGAGTATTCTCTCCTAGCTTTGAAATCTGACATGCTGAAGAACTTATATCATCATGCATTATATAACCCTTTTTTCTGCAAACAGCCAATGCATTGTGGATATTCACATCATACCAGCGCTGTTTGTAAAACCTAGACTTAAACGTTTGTCACCTTGTTCTACTGTATGTCAGCAGCAGTTTTTAAGACCTCGAAGGGAGCTTCTCTCTGAAGGTGGCAGGGGCAAGATCTTCTTCCGGATTACTGTTTTATTGTCAGAGTTAACTTATTCAAAAAAAAAAGCGCGTTTTTGTGTATGAATAAAGCAGAGGTGACCTCATCGCTGCTGGGGGAACGGACGGCTGTGTTTTTCACTCGCCTGAAGAATGGGGGCTCTTTCCTGCAATTGGCCCTGATTTCATGGTAGCTTTCAACAGAGAGTGGAAGTTGCACTGGGTCTTCGGATCATAGTAATGGAAGGAACAAAGATGATGGAAATTGCCAGAGGTTTTCAGTTTGTAATGTGTGCCTGTGGAGGAAGCTGGTGATATGTGCTGCATCCCTGGACATCCGCAGTGTGTCTATGTGCTGAAAGGCAGCAGTGGAATTGTGGGTAACCAGCTGTGGAGCCTCAGTGAGTTACCTTGTGCAGCACAAGCGCACTTTTGCATATTTAATATTGCATGACAATAAACAGATAGATGGGGTCCCAAATTAAACATGCTTTTCATATCTGATTGTGAAGTTCATTGACCCCCCCACCCCTCTGTGAGGCAGGTCGTTTCTGACATTTCAAGGAAGACTATAATTATGATAGTGAACCACAGAGTGTGTTCATTTCAGAAAGTTATATATCATTAATGAACTGTGGAATCTCATTCAAGTTCAGTTGAAAATGTAAGAGAAGAGAGTCATAAACAGAGCTGCCTGCCAGAAATATTACGGGCCAATTTATGTGGCTCAGCCAGATGCTATTCTGGCTTCAGTGTGCATTTTGAAAATGTGCTGCTAATAGACCATTTGCAACAAGTCGTGGGTTACGTCATTCTAAAGAAGGTATATGGGTACTGCTTCACTTTCTGCATCTCATTTGACCTGGAGATACGATCAGACAGCGGTCTGACTGCAGCGTGTAGCCTAGGAAACTTAGAGAAAAACTTCCAATTGTGCATATATGTTTTCCATAGCGAATCATCACTATAATCACAATAATTCTGCCTTTATTTTTCCATGGCCAACTGAAGAACTGCTATTGGATGCTAACTTTTTGTTTCTCATATATTTATTTTTGTGCTGGGGTGTGGTGTGAGTACCTGCGAATGAGCCGACAGAATGATTTCACTATTTGGGCCTTGAGCAAAGCCCTTAATACAGTGGTCCTCCTGGGACGGTCTGATTCTGCTTTCTCAACTCTACAGTACAGTATGTCACTTTGGATATCAGTGACAGCAAGAGCATCAGCCAATTCCCCCCAAATGAGCGACTGCCCCAGTCCACCAAAAGCCACCCACCTTGGACACTGTCTTTTAATTACATTTAAATTTTATTTTTAACTAAAGACATTCATCCTGGCTACTGATCTCCAATTCACAAATTTTACCGTCTCCATCGCAAAAAGTTTAAATCGCGTGTCTTTGACCGATCAGCAGTCATTGGTCCGAGTTTTCCAGGCTGATGAGATGCAGCTCAGCTCATTCTGATGCAGGAGGTGTGATGACCGGGGTCGTAATGTTGCATCTTCATTAATGCCGTCATCTGAGCCCAGCAATGACACGTACCTGAGGAAGTACATCCCTGTGCCCTTTTTAATCTGCCTCTGTACACGTCGACGTTCCCGGCAAATTGATAGTTTATGATGTGCTAGTTGACACAGTGCCAAGCTTCAAAGTGAACTTTGTGAGTTTGATGGACTCAACCTTTCACAACATCCCGAATGCACGTGCAACATCGCTGTTAAATATTCTGAAATATTTGTTTCACTCCCTGACGATAAGGAAAAGACTATCGAACGGCAGGAATTCCGTGCGACACACTTTGTTACATTTGAAGCGCGAGCATGAAGAATGAGGATAGTGTTCAGACGGATAAAATGGGGGTCTGTAGAACCAGCTGACGTTCTCACAGTCTCTGGAATGTAAAGATGTGAAAAGAGGGTCTCTGTTGGATGGATGAATCATACCCAATTCTGAAAGACTGGGCCTAATTCCTGCAGTTTGGTGAGGAGAATGATTAATAGTTTCATTGCACTTCTGTGAGTGCAGAATATTGGAAAATAGTCAGGGGGAGTTTGTGAACTGTCAATAAACAAGATGTAAAAAGGTCTATTTTCCATCCCTTACCTTTGACTTCACAAGCTGTGAAATATGCAGGTATGCTTTAAAACAATTACACACTGCCAACAGCAATTATACCCCACTAACACAATGTAATGAGAAGATTGGGCATTTCTGCAGATTCTCTTGGGAATTAAAAGGGAAAATATTGGAGATGTGTCATGTCAACTGGAACGGGTTTTTGTGTTATCATTTGACTTTATATATATAAAACTGGCACCGATGCCCCGATTCGATTTGATTCAATTGGATTTAATTTGTTTCTGATTCAATATCAAGTCAATAGAAATGAAATATGAAATGCTGTACAGCAGTTTTCCAATGATGAGAGATGTTTTAAAAGCTTGAAATCGATCATAAATTTACAAATGCAGAGTCACTAGAAACTAATTGTGAAAACCAATATAAAAAAAGCCGAAGGCATGTACTGTATTACAAAATGTTTTTATTTGAACAAGATAATGGCAACAACTACAAACAAAACTAACCTGTCTCTTTCAGAACATCTAAAAAGCATAGTTGAAAATAAATTCTGTGCAGGTCTGAAATTGTCATTCCATGTTTCAGAAGAAATTTAACTTAAAGATGTGGCAAAACATAACACAGTGTTTATTTTTTCCTGGTGGAACCACCAAGACATCCGGATATAATTCGTTAAATGGATATGCAAATTTGTCATGTTAACTATACATCTTAAATATGTAAATATAGATAAATACAAAATAACTAACAAATTTACATACCAATGTCGTGGTGTTGGAATCCTTTCAAGTGAAATACAGCCACACGTTACACTGTTTAGCTTTAGGCATTTCAATCGTGTTTAATTAAGGTAGCTACTAACGTCAGAGCAAGTGTAATATTGCTTAGCGATGGCGCGGGAGGTGCAGCGATGCTTCTATTGCCCAATCACCAGAGGACAAATGTTTCAATCAGCAGCTCAGGCATTTAAGTAGCACTGAAGCCTTTGCACTAATGTCTAGTACAACGCTATAGTACAACGCTATAGTACAACGCTATGTTTAACCATTTTGGAAATTGCCATAAAACATTGATATATAAATTTTACAGATCGATATCGATATCGAATATTTCATTGAAAATAAATTTTTGCATACCCCTAATACAAACAATATTTAGTACTACGTTGCAGTTTTATCATAACAAAATGGTACATATACTTCTTATTTCATAAATTCTGCTGTACCAGAAGTATAGTTTGAGAAACAGTTTTGATGATTATACTGCTTTTGCAAGTATTTGCTGGAATATGTGCTTTGACCAGTTTTTAAAAGGTTTCATTCAACATCACATCCAGTCTTTCTCAGTTAAACAACAGTAAGAGTGGATTGGTCCATTCCTTTTCCCATCTTTTGCTGATGAAGACTGCTGAAAATTACTACAAAATATAAAAACTTATATAGTGTACAATTTAAAAAGCACAAAATAAACACAGTGGGTTAGAGCTCATCTCCTGTGCTCGGGAGGTTGTTAGTTCAAATCCCAGGGATAGCAGAATTATTTCACAGCTGGGCCTCTGAGCAAGGTCCTTAACCCACAAACACTCCCAGGACTGTCTGACCCTGCATTCTCAAAATAAAAAATGTTTGGATAAAAGTGACTGCCTAATAAATATAAATAAAGTGGGGTCTGTCTGCATTGGCTGGGAGCCGCGTGTCCTTGGTGAGTGAAGCGCTGTGGGGAGCCATGCATAGGGACAATTAGAGGTGAATGATTCGATATCACTGTCAGCTTAAAGAGGGCTTTACAGTCTATGGGAAAGAAGCAGATGGTGAAACACTAAAACCAGATCAGAGCAAGCGCTTTTATGTTAATTGATCAATGTATGCAGATCGATTTCGGTTTGGTTGCCGAGGACGTAGAGTCCTACTCCTCCACTTTTTTCATGTCTGTGGTCTCTTCTCTGCCTTCATTCCTCACTTTCTCATCCAACTGCTTTACTTGCATCCAGGCTTGTAAACGTTTCACTTACACAAAAATGTCTTGAGGGCAAAACAAAAATGATTGTTTCAAAAGAAAACCAATCAGATTGTAGAGGAGGTGGGTCCAGGCAACTAGAGGAGGTGGGACCAAGACACCCAATTAGTTGGTCCCGCATCCTCTAGTTGCTTGGACTCACCTCTTCTTCAATTTGATTGGTTATATGTCTGAACCAATCATTTTTCGTTCTGCCCTCAAGACATTTTTGTGTAAGTAAAACTTATATGCACAGTTGGAACATTTCTGTGTAAGTAAAACTCCCATAAGTTGCATCTAGTGGAAAGAGCTAGATAGGCAATTGCCCAGGGAAACATTTACTTAGCAAACCCCCGGCCCCACCCTACACCTCCCACCCCAGGTGACAAATTTTACCCTCTCGCCCCCCGGATCAACAATTTTTACCTTCTCCACTAGCAGTGAAGCTACAGTATTCCCACGAACCACATGAGCTTCATCTGACCATGCCTGCATTTTTTCAGAGCAGATCTCTGAACATTAACCAGCTCATACTGGCACCCATATGCCGTTTAGCTCACCTCGTTTAACAATATCAAGGAACCTCATATTTTATTTTTGTTATGGAGTTTATTTAGAGTGATATTTTAACTTCAAAGTTAGAGATGTAAGGAAGGGGGGTCTCTCATTACATCATGGCAATAATATTTGGAGCTAAATAAAATGGCATGAAATCCCAAGAAACATTGTCTGAGGCACGCGGCGAAGTGCAGGGACAGACAGTACTGAACAGCACTGGAAGTACACGCCAAATGTGCCGTGTATGACTACAGTAACAGGACAAGGAGGAATGGACAGCATGTCAACCAAAACTAGTTAAAAAAAAAAGCCCATCATTACTTATTATTCAGCCAGTACTGTATGTCTTGGGACAAACAGCATAATGACAGTCTAAAAGTCACCATTAAGTGTGAGAATACTGTGGAAAACGAAAGCCGTATCTGCCGGCCAGTGGGATTATGGAATCGCAGGGGGGCCCTGCTCATACCAACTTGTTAAGGGCACTTAACCTGTAAATGTCTGCCCATATAAATGGGTAAAGGTGAAGCTATTTGTGATGCTTTTATGTAAAACTGAGCAGCTGAATTATATAACGTAACTTAGATGTATTTTCTTGAAGAAAAACCAGCAAGGGTTGGTGTTTGAGTCTGCATCGAGAATTGGAGTGCCTTTAGCGTTGTAGCTTCGGGGGCTAAAACCAGAGGTCCCTGCTCAGGTTGGGGGAGGACACGGCGAGGGCCTCATCTCCCAAAGCGTATTCACACTGTTTCTCTTCGGGACAGCGGTCTATCCTTGCACTTATGGGATGGAGGTGTCATCATTCTGTCTGATAGGAGTAGGGGGAAGCATCTACGCTTTTAGAAATGGCTTAGATTGACTCTGGGTTCCTCCCGCGCCTTCTTTACCTCTGTGTTCTTTTTTTTTTTGTACGCTCCTCCGTACGGGGGCACCTGCATGTGAAATGAGCGGGGAATAGGAGCACCTCGTAACATTTTGCACCTACCCGTCTTACGTGACTCGGGTGCTTGTGAATTGTGCCCGCTGTTTTCTGGGCTGTTTGTGATAAATATTCTCTGATGTGAGGCGTTGGAATGGGTCCTAAAACACATAGAGGGGTCTTTCACCGAATTAGAAAATTAAGTCGGACCTTAACGTGCTCTGTACTAAGTTGGAGTATGCCGACATCTAATTTAATGATCGAGAGGAGGCCTGCCAAACTGCTTACTGGGATAAAAGAGGCCTGCAGTACATGATACCGGCACTAAGAAGGCGATCACACTTGTCCTGTAAACCGGAATAAAGACAAGTCCCATCTCCGCCGGGAGGCTTGTGAGCAGGTTTGACTTCATTTGTGCAGATGTGCCACTCTCTGCTATGGCCCTCTTTACAGGCATGTCTCTGCACTCCAGACACACGACCGTTTAAACTGCTAAGCACTCTTTAACGGGCTAGTCGTTAGCAGATTAGGCGAGGAGCGACGGTCCCTGTTTATAATGCCTTTGGCGCATGTTCAGTCGAAGATGAACATGTTTCTGTGCCCCTTAATGAGTCGATCGTGAGCTTTGTTAAAGCGTCCTGCTATTACACAAGCTGCTGTGTATGTAGAGTAAATTCAGGATTATTAAGACCTATCGGCCTCTCTTAGGCGTCTCCTAGGACATTGTAATGGACGGTACCTGGCAACCACACTTGCATGAAGTGTCATTTTCTGACACCAATAAAAGCAAATCCTGTCAGACGTTTCAACCTAGATGTTTTTAGCAACCAACTACCCAGTTAGGGATGTTGTTTACAGTCAGGCACAGGAAGCAAATGGTTCCAGCCAAGTCATCACAAGGCTTTTATACAAACTAGGGAGTCATAAATGAGGCTATACCAAGTGATATGGAAGTACCTGAAGGATATCCACATAAATTGTGGAGAATATGTCAGCTGTACAGATGGCAAAACATAATCAAACAACGCATCAAAACCTCGACCCAGCCCTAATCAGAATCTACATTTAATGTGCATTATGAATAATAGGAATTACATACATGGATTAACCAAAACATTGTAACTACCAGCACATGATGTGAATAATGCTGACCATGCAGCCCCAAATGCAGCTCAAGGTACTTTAGTGTCATAAGTAGACATGTACACATACATGGTGCGATGAAACGTTTCTCCATGGACTGCGGATGCAACATACGTCAACATATAACAAAGATACAGCGTAAAAAACCAAACACTAAGCATTAAAAAATATGAAATTTAGGGCCTAGGGACAAGGGGTATTTTTGTACATACCTGTAACGATAAAAATAAAATGAAACAAGAAGGCATAGTGTGACAGAGAGCCACTTACCAGTGTGCCAGGTATCAGATTATTGCATTGTCATGTCATTACACATTACTCATGTCATCTTTAAAAAGATCGGCCATTTGTGCTAAGGTAACCCTTCTGTTGGTTTGAACAAGACAGGATAGCCTTTGGTCAATGCCGCAGTAACGAGTCCTGGCCACCCAATGTCCTGTCGGTAGTTTGTGGTTCTTCCCTCCTTGGAACACTCTCATTAGGTGCTCATCATGGCTGACCATGAGCCCACGGGCCTTACAGTTTTGGAAATACCATGACCCAGTCGCCCGGCCATATTGGTCTGGCCCTTATCAAAGTCACTTAGGTTTTCACCCCTGCCCATTTTTTCTCCATTAAACTTGTCAGCTACGAGAACCGAATTCTTCTTTATTGTGTAATAGATCTCAGAACCTTGACACCTACTGTTTTAATAAGATAGTCACTGTCATTTGCTTCATGTGGGGGTCATGATAATGTGTTGGCCTGTCGGCGTATGTACATATTGCACTATATTTACTTACCAGATGTTTTTATCCAAAGCAACATAAATTTTGAGAAAGTTGCTTCAGTCAGTCTGCACTTAGGGGTGGAGGGCCTTGGTCAAAGACCCGATGGTGAACCCACACTGATGACCCTGGGCTCAAAACCAATGACCTTCCGATTCCATGTATGGAATCCTATCTCACTGAGCCTCACACCAACCCCAAAAGGTGAAGAAAGTCACAGGATAGAAAGACATGAGTTACTGCCAGACACATTTATTTTAACTTGGCTATTACACATACTTAGTTTATTACATAAGTATCATATTATTATAAAGAACAGCAAGATCTGCCTATGCATGCATGCATCCATTCTATAATCATATATTCAGTTCAGGGTCTCTGGAATGCATTATTCTTCATTTTCATATTGTTCATTTCACATGCCGGAGAAAGGCTGCCCCACACCTAACCGGTAGCTGAAGGATCCCTCACTTGCATGCCCTTAGAAGTATCTCGCACCACAGGGGAAGTGGCCTAGTCACTCTTAGTCCTGTCACTATCGATTTGCCTGTGCACCGTGCATAGGCGTCCCAGAGGAAACAGAAAATTGCGGAGAGATCTCTGTTTTTTTTTCCCATTTTGTATCAAAGATAAAAATGAGACCACAACACAAAGATTAGTCATACTGCTTAAACTCAGATTTCTTGGAGATATCTTTTGTGCCTGTGAATCTTGGAAAACACTTACCTTATCTCCTATCCAAGTGTGACATGACATTTCTAGATCAACTAATTTTCCTCTCCTTTCCAAGGTATTTTATGTATGTATTTTAATATAAACCTGTTTTTCTAAAATGTAAATGCCTCACGTGACTCAATGATATCTAATTAAATCTTTTCTTTCCCCTGCTGTTTATTGCTTAATTTATCGGAACAAGAAAACATACAACAAAGATTCCTTACTGCGCTGAAAATTAAATAATGTGCCCCTCCTGATAAACAGAAAAGGCTGCTTTGAGAAGTAAAATTTTCCCACGGGACACGCTTCCTGGCTGCCTTGAGCCCTTGCTCTTTGTGACTGAAATGACATCCCTCCCCCTCCCCATTCTCATCCTGTCCTTCATTTAATGACACAAACATCAGACGGTGCTGCTCCCCCCTGGTGAAAGAATGATTCAAGGCTGGAAATATTAGCCCAACATTCAAGGGTAACACTGACATCCAATCCCCTTCCTTACAAAATATCTGACATAAGGAGGAATTGTTTACATTTAAATATGATAACCCTTAAATGTGAAATGTAATGTGAAATGTAATGTGAAATGGCGACACTCATGCAAAGTTATTGCTAAAATAACCAGCAAATCAACTTTTTTTTTTAGACTTAATGTACTTGTGTGAGTGAGTGGTGTGTGAGTGTGCCCTGTGATGGGTTGGTGCCCTGTGATGGGTTGGCACCTGATCCTGCGTTGTTCCCTGCCTTGTGCCCATAACCCCCTGTGACCCTGAAGAGAATAAGTGGTTACAGAAAATGGATGGATGGATGGATTAATGGATGGAAGGATATGGACTGGCACAGTCTATGGATGCAAATCTCAGTAGGTGATAAGATAAGATAAGATAAGATAAGATAAGATAAGATAAGATAAGATAAGATAAAAGAAATTTATTGATCCCTGCAAGGGGAAATTTCTTTGTCCAGTATCACAGAAGGTATAAACACAACAAAGGATAATTTAAGTAGAAATAAATGCAATAAAGAATATTAAAATAGGCAATAAATATGGTATGGCATGGTACTGTATCTGTATGTTCTTATGTCTGTCCCTCTTATGTCTGGCTCTTCTCCATTTGTATGCTCTCCTCCCTTCGTATCTCATGCACGCTTTCATGTAAACACGGACCTGTACATATGGTGCAAGTATGTGAGTTAAACACATTCAGACCTCCTCCAACAGAGCTGGAAGCCTGACTGGCATGCGCTGATTTCCTGCACTGGACGTTTAGAGGTTCTACCTTTCTGAACAATAAACATACTTCTGCCTGAAAGTCTCAGCTGCAGGTTTTCTGGGGTTCCCGGAGAGATCTGCAGAGCAGCAGAGTAGGAACTGATTGAAAGAATCTCCCTTTTTCTCATCCATCATGGCGCCGATCATAGCAAGCCGAGGGGAGTTACAGGAGACGGTCACTAATGCTGATTAATATGTGGAATGAACATGATAAATACGTCAGGAACGAATTATGTATGAAATATCTCTGATTAATAAATGACATTTCATTAGACATGCTATGTTTTCAAGTGCCAAATACTATGCTTTCTGAAATTCTCCTTCGAATTTGGCTTAATTTCTGTATTAACTTCACTAAATAGATGGGCTGGGTTTCTCTACATTAACACGTCAGCTTGTTGACCTCACCAGCACTGACATATAAGCGGAAGTGAGGCCTGTGTGGGACTGTCGCTGGAAACTCCATGCAATGCTAGGAAAACTCTGGCTCTGCCACAGGCGTGATAAACAATTCTGCATGCATGACGGGATTGATTCATTTGCACATTAATCAAAGGGATTTCAATAAGATTACATTTCATAGGATTTAATTAAATGTGTACAGCATCCCCTGTTAGTGTTGCGACGATTAAAAAATACAAGGAAAAAAAAAGTTGTTTTGGACTCATTAGATGGGATAGCGCTTAGCACGCCGTTAGCCTTAGCATATACATGATGTAATGTCCAGCTCTAAGTGTTTCAAAAAGGCCTCTCCAGGCAGAAATAGCCGCTTGCTGGTTGCGGGCTTGTGTCGGATCTGCACTCGACGCGGTTCCCCTGTGACAGAGGCGATTCGCAGTCTAATTAAAGGGCGCTCTAGCCGCCAAATTCAAGGACGTTTCGGTAAACATGAGAAAAGGTCAGGGAGGAGGGAAAGAGGGTCTCAGGAGCAGGGGAAAGGCTGGTGTGGCTGGGGGGGGGGGGATGCCCGTGGGCAGGCTTTCTTTTTTTTCTGGGGGAGTGGGTCAGGCTGGTACTGGATGGGGTTTGGTGGAGCACCGCCTGTTGCTGGCGGTTTCAGACATCAATCGTCAGCGGGGGGATAAGCAGTGCTAAGGCTAAGCTGTATGTCAGCAGCCTGGGCCAGACGGGCAGCCAAAAGCAGGGATATGCTGGGGACAGCTTTGGATGCGACTGGGGCTCGCAGGAAGATGTGAGACAACTGGCAGGCTGAGCTCCAGCACAAACAGACTGTGACATCAGCGAGATCACATGTGTGACTCAGTAAGAGGTCGGAGTGTGGCACAGGGTACGCATATACAGTATGCGAGTGGAGGGATGTAGATGTGTTGTACATTTTATTTATTTCAGTCCCTGGAGCAAATGGGGGTTAAGGGCTTTGCTTAGGGGCCTAAAGGTGAAATCACTCTGCTGACTCTGGGATTTGAACTTATGCTTAGCTGGTCATAGACACCAACTCCCAACCCGTTGAGCCACACACCATCCCCACGCATTTCAGATTTATATATTTAGCTGACACATTTATCGATAACAGAATTTAAAAAAATCCAATGTCAGACAGTCCCTAGAGCAATTGGGGGTTAAGGACCTCACTCAGGGGGCCAACAGTAACATCACTGCCAGCACTAGGATTTGAACTGGTGACCTTATGAGCGCAGCATCATAACTTTGTGAAAGATTCAACAGAAAAAATCCATCCATTTTCAGTAACCACTAGTCCCATGCAGGGTTGCAGAGCATATCCCAGTGGCTATGGGCATAAGGCAGGGAACAATCCAGGATGGGGCACCATCCCACCACAGGACACACCCACCCTTCACCCCTACAGATAGTCTGATATCTCCAGTTCACCTCAGCATGTTTTTAGACTGGGGCAGAACCCAGAGCACCCAAATCAAAATCCCACAACAGCAAGGGAAGATATGGCAGAGACTCAAAACCGGTTCTCCAGCAGTTTGAGACAGTAGTGCTAACTACTGTGCCATTGCACCATAGCAGAAAATAATTAGAGAAACAATTAGGCTTAATAAACGAAATAAAAGGTAAGTAAGCTAGGGGAGTTTCGTGTTCTCCGTTCTGGAGTAAAGGTGACTAGACCAGGATGTCCAAAACTGCCCCCAGCTGCAGCCGTCTCCATGGTCTGATGCACATTTGTTCTCCACATGCCGATGCTCTCCCCAGGAGGATGCTGGGATGAGTCGCCCTCCTGTCTCATTCCTCGTAATTTCAGTGAAAACTCGTAGAGCAAGAGTGACATGCAGTTTTGAACACTATCTTAATCGAAGAGCTTTATTCTACCCGTGATTGTGGTTCACATTAAGTCATTAATCTAGTCGGTAAAATCTGAGACACTGCAGAGGGATGTAGAATGATAAAATGTTTCATAATGACCGGATATGGAGCAGTTCATGCAAACAATGATCAATAATGGGACTGTCAGATGCTTGCTTAGGCTTTAACTGTTTGTGTAGCTTGTGTACGGTAGGTTGTGTGTTTGCGGACCTGTGTATGTATGAGATTGTACTAGCCAGGGTGAGAGCGGTCCCCGGAGGCAGCTGTCCACCTCGGGGGAAGAGAACAGGTCCTCGGACACGAGGCTGTAACGAGTGACACAAGTGCCCCAGATGGGATATTAGGAGCTAAGCTGTAGATAATAATGCTGTCTCTAGTAGCAGGGTTGTTTTCGCCAATTATCTCAGGCCAGTGGCAGTCTCACGTAGCCCTATTTGGTCATATGGTGTCAGCCAGGAAATGTGTCTTATTACACAGTTGGGGTGGGGTGGGAGACAAGCCCACTGTCTAGTTCAACACGACCCTGGTAAAGTTGCGATGCTGAATTAATGAGAGACGCAGGTCCTCTCGGCCTAGATGCCCTGTCTGCCTGCAGCACAGAGGACTTCCCTTCATGTTCCAGATGCCAGGGCTAATCAGGAGGGTGGTGAGGCTGGGGTTTGGGGTAGGGGGGGTGGGAAGAAGGGCTTCTGTCCTATTTATCCGTGACAGGCTTCAGGCCGACAGCCTTTTTAATATCATCATCCGGGCCCCATGTACAGGCTGTTTGCGGCACACCATGTTGGGATGTTGTGCCTGTGATTGGAAGGTCAGTGGTTCAAATCCCATGGTTGGCAGACTGGTGTCATCCCTGGGCCCCTGAGCAAGACCCATAATACCCTAACTGCTCCAGGGACTGGCTAACCCAGCTTTTTCAATTGCATGTCACTGGATGAAAGTGTCTGCTGCTGTAAATATGTAAATGCAATATCTCTAAAGGACGTAAAATTCCACACGGTACCTTAGTAATTGTCATAGTAGCGTTTTTGTTTTTTCTTCAAATTTTCGCTATGCAACTACCTTCATTCTTATTTCTTGTTGCTGAGGTAACATGACCCAAATTGGATATGCAGTGGGTATCATCAGCACTGTGTTCTGTATCTATCTAGAAATGGTTCCTGAGCTAAATCCATTATCCCAAAAGTAAGCATGGGGTAATATCATATTACAGGTGTCTACAAACAACTAATATGTGATTCGAAAAAGGTGTGCAGTACTAAAATTCAATCATATACTCTTTATTATATTGGCAAGTCCTGAAAATACTAAATTTAAGCTTTTGGATTAACATAAAACCACATTACAAAACCAAATAAACACCAAATAAGGATGATTTCTTGGATATAAAAAATGTAGTAGGACAAGGAGAAAGTCCTGATACAAATATCTGTGCAGCTGATGAAGCTGTTTGGGATATAATGGTGCAATTATCAATGATCAACTTGTGCTTGGATATGATAAGAAGTCAGTGAGATGTGTAGTGTTGCACCTTAAGACTCCCAGCATCCTTTGAGCCATTGGCGTTACTCTCCGCAAATAAAAAAAAAAATCAATAACAATATAAATAAGCAACTACAATCTAAATTTAAATATCCACACTACACTTTGTGAGAACAGAAAACCTCCCACACAGGTCAAGTAGGTGTGATGCCCCAGAGGAACAGAGAGATAGTGGGACATCTGCAGATTGACTTTGCAAAGTATCTGCTAATGATATTTCACCACCAAAATAAATTAGATCAGCACTAAATTTTTTCCAGGAGTAGCTGCAAGCCTCTGATAAAATTGCACAATGGTGCAAGTTTTGTTACTTCAAAAGCTGTCAGGTATATTGAGATGGCTCTTTGATACAGGTAATGAAGATTTCATGTTCATTGACAATATTGGCACAAGCTAATCATAAAATGCATTAGATTTGCTATTGGTCTGTATTCCCATCAGCCATTAAAATGCAAAATAGAACAGATGAGGGTATCTTGAAAACTATTTCACAAACCTGAACTCTTAGAACTACTGATACTGAAATGATACTGTCTTCTATTCCACAAATTTATGCAGTAAGTTTTATCTCTTTGAGCTGAGCTTGGGTGGCTCTAAGGCGAGGAAAGAAAATTAGCTCTTATTTATTGCTGAATTACCATCCCTGACCGCTGCTTTACTTTGGGAACTAACTGAATGGGAACTCTCCAGGCCTCCCTAGGTCATTTGCTCCAGGCCTCCCTAGGTCATTTGCTTCAGGCCTCCCTAGGTCATTTGCTCCAGGCCTCCCTAGGTCATTTGCTTCAGGCCTCCCTAGGTCATTTGCTCCAGGCCTCCCTAGGTCATTTGCTTCAGGCCTCCCTAGGTCATTTGCTCCAGGCCTCCCTAGGTCATTTGCTTCAGGCCTCCCTAGGTCATTTGCTCCAGGC
>JAODKF010000009.1:17421566-17453075 GCA_026779585.1 Mormyrus proboscirostris
GCTGACTTGTCGACTTCCCCTGCCTCCCCCTCCCCCTCCCCCCAGTTTTTTTTTGTTTTTTTTGTTTTTATGGGATTCGTTTTATTCCCTGGCAGTTCACTCCAAGGAAGTGCAAAATGTTACAGATGCTGGGGTCCCTATAGGTAAAACTGGGGGACGGTGTAACAGGCCTGTGTCTGCTCTCACCTGGATACCGGATGCTGATGAGTCCCAGAATCCCTTGGTGAGCTTTTTTCAAACTAAACCTCATATTCAGGGGTGCATACATGGGCAAGGCCTCATGGGTATCGGCCCTAGCCGAAAGCTGATTGGCCCCCAGAGTGCCCTCTACCCTGTCACTCACCAGTTCAAAACATATCATTGGCTAATGACAAAGTTCCAGGCCCTCTTACGACACTTCTTACGCTCCCCATCCTACAAAAAAAGAAAAAGAAAAATCTAGAATGGCCCCCGCTCATATTAGTGGTGAGGCAGCATGTTGTGGTGCTGAATAACTGCTTTTCCCATCCAGAGCAGAACAGGCCTTATTTGTCAAAAGGGAGCATTAGCTCAGGCATTAGATATATCGCTAGCAGTGTTTTTCTATTTAACTGCGGGTTGTGATTTCCGCAAACGTGGAAAGCAATAAAATCCCTGTTTGTTAACAGTCCAGTCTACAGAAGCACCAGTGAGGGAGCCGGCTAACGCTAATTTCACATAGGCCTGCTTATCAAACTAAATTAAAACGTCTTTGTTTTTTGATTTTAACGCCGACGCTAATTACATGCGGCTCCTGGAGGATGTTTCCTGGGCTGTAGGCAGCAGAAGGTGACAATCAGATTAAATTGGGATCCCAGGTTAAAATGAGTGATGTAGCGTCAGTGTTAAGTATTTCTGTGGTTTTGTCTTTCTTGGTTTCGAGTAGTAATGGAGTATCTGGCACTGTTCTTGTTTTTCAGGGGTATCTCCGGCGTTTGACTCGTCTCCGCAGTGGACCCTGACACAGAGGACACATTTTGTTCACTCCTCAGAACTGAGCAGAATATTGCTAAGGGAGCCTTGAGTCACTGCAGCTCTGATACCACAACTTAACATTTATGAAATTACATGCAGTCTGAGTCCATTCCGAAACTATTCACCGTTCTTTACATTTTTAATTAAAAAAATCTCTCAGCAGCAATTTAAATATCATCTAAATAATTGATAACATGTTAAATTAGTTATTGATTTGGTTAAAATGGCAGATTTTTTTTTTGCTGTAATATTGGATAAGGAAACTTTCCTTAGAGAGTACTGTAATACATAGATTTTGAAACATCAAAAAACAAAAAGAGAAGCTCCTAAAATATTTTTGTCACATGGTGACTTGGTCAGTATGTGACTTCTTGCTAATTCCCACTTCTGTATTTATTATAATTGCACGTGCATTTTTAATTTAATAATTTAAATAAGGGCTCTGGAACTTTGTTTGCAGTGAGAGTTACTTCTGCAAAGAAAATAATCTCAGGAGCTGTGTGTTTGTTACATCATCAACCCTAGAGACGATGGCAAAAATTTTCGACCTTTCATTGGCGACTCGTAAAGTGCCCAGATATACAGATGATTAGCAACATACTAAAGCTTTAGCAGGGGCCATTAAATTGAGCTAGACATGAACTTCTGAAGAGTGATACAAAAATATCTCTCCTAAAACTGTAGACTGCTGACTTATAATAATGCTTCCTGCTCTGTAACCAAGACCTCAGCTAGCTAAGTTAAAAAATTGGATTTTTGTTGATACCTTCTTAAAACCATTTATATGTCTGATACTCTATGACGATACATCTATGGTATATCTTCGGTGTGCTGTAAATATAAACATACAGCTAGCATGTTTAAAAAATACTGAGCTTGGATGGACAGGCAATATTTAAACAAAGGCAAAGCTTAAGGAGGCCTTTGTGGGGTGGGCGGTGTCTCAACAACCGAGCAGAGCAGAGCAGAGCAGAGCTCATTGATGTGGCACACCAACGCTGGATTCCTCGACAAAGAAAGCAAAGCCTCGCCAAGGAAATCATTCGTTTCGCCTCCTTTCTGCACTCTTGAAAGGTGAAATTAAGGGGAATCACTGCAACCGTCAGCATTTTGATAGATACAAGAAATTCATATTATGGGAATCGGGGTGGGAAAAAAAAACAACAGTGCATTGGCCAAGAGAAGGCAACCGCAGTTTCGGATTGTCGTGCAGACTGACCTGGGTTAAACGTTCAGACGTAATGCTCAGCGGGGGAATTCTACGTTATGGTTCATTCCCAGGTCTGCTTTAATAGGCAGCTGTGTAAGTTGCTATTTTTACTCGTTAAAATATAAACATCTTAAGGCTATTTGCCCTGCCCTTTTTCATCGGATTCAAGCGGCGGGACGTAAATCAGACAGCCGTAGGTATGGACTTGTGTAGGTTAGCCTTTCAGGAGCAGTGCTGTCCCGTTAAATAACTGTTCATTTCTGAAATTGGAAACCAGCAAGCTCTGCTCATATACGCCAACCAGTCGCCCACATTCTACTCTATTTAGTCTGCGCACAAGAGTTAAAAAGTGTAGAATAACAATCTGTAAATCTCCCAAAGTAAAAATAAACAGCTCAGGACGCCCTTCTCCCCCTCCCTGAGCTTTTCCTTGTCTTCAGGACTGACAGATTGGGTTGTTTTACTTGGACAGCGTCCGGGAAGAGTCACATTCTGCACACATTGGCCAGGAAGCGACGGCAGCTGACTTCTATTAAGGGGAAACGGTGAAGAGTTTCGAATGAACAATCTCGTATTGTCAGCTTACAATTACACATTGAGCCAGACGTCCTGGCCGGCGAAGTAAAATAATAAAACGCACGGCCTCATGCCATTCATTACTGTTGCTCAGCCTCGGATCTTTCAGGAAGTTCAGCCGAAGATCACATGGCAACCCGTCAGGCTGAGCCTATGAAAAAGTTCAGACTCTCTAACGCATGACACAATAAGCCTTTTTATAAATCGCAGGTTGATATTTGCTGTTTAAGCTAGCTCTGATTCCCTCCACAACCATAATTTCTAAAAGTTTGACTAAACGTTTCTTTCACATCAAGGCTAGTGAATTTCCGTGCACTTAAAAAATATCATTTGTCACCTGGCTGGAACTTTAGTCCAAAAGAATTCATAGTAAAATCTGATACAGTTATACAGCCGAGGGTTTAATGGCCAAGTCTAGTGGGCTTTATCGTCAAACCATCCATATACAAAATAAGTTTTCGCAGGATCACTGCACACACAAACAGCAAGTGAACAGCAAGAGTTTTCACGTTACTTAAAGTACAACTATGAACGATCTGGACAGAGCACCTTTCCCAGAAGTACAGTGGAGTCCTTATGGAGACTTGTGTATCAGTGGCTACAGCGATGCTCATTTCACTTCAGGGAATTCCCAGTGTCTCCCGTTGGTCTGAGCGGCCATTGCCACTGCACTCTGCAGCTCTCTGAAAGTCTGTGCGGTGCCATTACACGGGCAAGGCAAGTAAGGTAAACGCCTCTCCTCCTCCATTAGACATCCAGACCCATGAGCGTGGGAATACGAGACGAACTGGAAATGAAATAACTCATGGCCATTTCATTAATTCAGCTCACGGTGATTCCTTTTGTGTGAGTTTCTTCGAGGGCCAGTTGTGACTACATCATCTCCACCCATATCTTCTCTTGCAAGCAATGCAGCGTGATTAGCTTGCAGCACAGCATGATGGAGTGCACCAATTGGGTTCGGTGACATTCTCTCCACCCTCTCCCACATAACTGTATTTGTACCATTAAAATATGTCTTTCATGTAATTACACATCCGTAATCTGTCGCGGCCGCATGTCTTCGTTTGCGAAAGGCTTCGGTTCTTCAAAGCGAATCGTCACGGCCCCCCTGATTTGCATGCTAATTAAGGTGATATGGAAGGTAGGCAGGCTCCGCAATAAGAGGGGGATCTTAAGGGGTGCATTTTAGAAAGATGTCGCAAACGGACAGCTGCGAGTTTTTCATGTCCAGGAGAAGGAAGGCTAAAATCTCTTCCCCCGTCCTTATTCATGAAACACTTTTATACCGGAAATAGGGAACGGAGCACCTTTTCTCTCGTGAGCGACATGTGTCACGTGAAAGCAGCTCACCATTGGGTAACGCTGAAAGCAGGAGGCGAACGGGGCTACCTGGGCATAATGGCAGATGATTTATCGAATGGTGTCACCGTGCACTTGGCCCAGAGCCCGCTTCCTAATCGAGCACCTGGTGCTGCTTGGGAAAGTTAATGTGATATAAATTGATACTCTGGCAGAGGAGGAGCAGGACCTGGGAGGCGGCGGATGGCTGGGGCCAGGCCCGTCGAGGAGAGGGGCCAGATGCTTCAGGAGACGGGGGCGATGGGTCTGAGGGTGGGGGAGAGAGGAGTCTGGCAAGGATAGGAGGCCCCCACCAGACGCTCGAGGTGGGTCCAGACCCGGGTCTGATGGTCACAGCTGCTAAGTATGATCTCCCGCCGCTGGCAAGGGTAGGCAGTGGTGTGGAAAGACGAAGCCAGACTCCGGCCCTGAATGGAGAGTGAATCACAGTCCACCTGATCCTGCTGAGTGTTTTATCCAGCTGTGTAAAAGCTGGTTATTTTGCCCCCCCCCCCCCCCCCAAAACTTCACATCCAAGTTAGCACTTCTAACAGAAAAAAATGGGAAAGGTTCTCAAAATTCTGCCCTTAACTTATTACCCTTGTGATTCTGTCTTGTAGCTATGGTCATATCAGCACATTTCTATTATTAGAAAACTGCTACATATCTCCTTTGGGATTAATTGAAACATCTTATAGCACATTAGATGACATCAGGCAACGTGCTGAAATAGATCTGATCACCAATATCACTGAAGGCTGGCTGCTAGGTAACACCTAAAGGTTAAAATATTCAAACTGAAGCGAATCGCAGCATTTCTGTCCCAGACCTGAACTGTTTTCTTGTCTTTGCCTTGCATATAATGCAAAGGGAGCCCGTTTTCCAATTTGTCCGGCAGGCTGGAAGAGAAGAATGTCCCCAGTGCAGACATGACTAATTGGATTTTTTTTTTTTTTTGGGAATATGTGTGCATTTTTTGCAGAAGAAGTCACAGTTTAAATCCTTTTTGCCTGCGTTGCTCCAAGACGAAATTAGAATTTACTGCGCCGCTTTTTGCACAAATATGGTTTGAAGAGGCCCGGGCCGTCTGACTCTGCTTCAGCTAAAAGGCCGCTAAGAAATGACAGGGAACAGAAAGAGGCAATTCTCTGCGCGTCACCGTGGATTCCTCTTGTCTTGACAGCTCACTCTCACAAACAAGGAGTTCTGCCTGGTCCATTGAGCTCTGTTCCCCCACCCGACCCCACGGAATCAGGTACTGAATATACAAAACTTCGTCAGGCTCTGAGCTGGTTGGGAAGAAAAAAAAAACACTCTGGTAAAACTCCTCCAGTCCAAAAAAAGAGCGTCCTATTCACCCTGTTTTGCTCTGCCAAGGCGAATCAGAGGAGCCAGACTAAGCTGAAATAACCTTTTTCAGGAATGTTACTAGGTGATGCTTCACACTGCTCTGAAGAGGATGAAGACTGTTGAGTTTTTCACTAATCCAGTCTGGCTTTGCAGTTATAATGTATGTTACACTAACATGACACTGATTATTACACAACACTCGAAGCAAAGACTCTAACGGTAGTAAATGTTAGCGGCTGTTTGAAGTTAAAAGAGAAATAAGGACAGACTTGCTTGCCTATTATAATTCATTTTGCAGTAATTCAGCTTTGGTTTATTACATACTACATCTTATCACTTCAGCTTTCTGGAAAAGAATTATTCTCTATCAAAGAAAATCCTTCTCTTTTGATTTACAGTCTTTGCATACAGCTTGTCCACATCTACACTACATTTAAGCATTTAACTCTTGTGAGTTACAGACATTCCTCTGTTTTTTTTTTAATGCTTATTATAACAGTCTAAGTTTGGACTCATGCTAACTGCAAAAGATAAATGTAACTGTGATATTCCTCCCTAACAGTCATGTCACTCCTTATTAAAATCAGCACAATCTGGGAAGGATTAGCTTATGCATGAGGTTAAAACTGTAAAAGTTTGTGCTGTCTCAGTTTAACGCTCCTTTTGTTAAAGATGTTTGGCTTTGGCTATTTATAATGCTAATTTAAAATCTGAAAAGAAACATACTTTGAAGATATTTCAACACGGCAAATATTACTATTTTCTTTTTTTTCCACTGAATGAAATCTGAACAGCTTCCTTCCTTCATAAATGTGAGCCAGTGTTCAGTTTGACTTGAGCTGCTCCACACCACTGGCCCCCTAAGCACAGGCATACCAGTTAAACGCGGACTCTGTCTTCTCAGGCATGTAATGACCTGCCACAACCACATAGGGAAGCCCCTCGAACCCTAGCAGCTGACCTTGTTGAAAATCTAGTAAGAGATAAGTGATTGTTACGTCACTCTCAGGGGTGGCCGAAGGATTATTTTAAGGTGGGGGGCATAAGAAGGGCCAATATTCATATAAATGGACTAACCATTAGCCAATGATTTGTTTTGAATTGGTGAGCGACAAAGCAGGAGGTGCGCCCAGGTCCAATCAGCTTTCAGCTCAGGTCAGTGATCTTGTGGCTCCGCCCCATATCCGGCCCCGGTCACTCTGCTTCAGTTTTCAGCATTGGACTGAATTACCGTTTGTGCTGAGGAAAGGCCTTCCACCTGAGCTCCAGCCCATTGCTCTGGTTGTAGTACCTGATGTGGGCTGACAGTCCCCCCACCATGAGCCAGCAAACTGTCTTAGTGCACTTCTCTGTAACCGCTTTCATTCAGGGAGAAGTGATCCTCAGGGTCTGGCTTCACAGTAAAGGGTCCAACAACATCACGGCTCGCTGCCATGGAAATTATTAATGCTGTGGTAAAAATTAAACCATCTCCAAAAAGGCTTCAGAGACAAGTGGAGGACGGGGACATATTTGCATGTGCCCTGCACCCACGATGTTCCTAAAGTATCTTTTAAATGTTGAAATGGAATTAGGCCAAATTTGTGAAACAAAATTTGAAACTGTCCCTTGGATTCTAACCATACAAATGCACCCATTTCTGCTTATTAAACCGTGTAGAGAAGATAAACTGTGTCTATAAATCATAATTAAAACAGCAGGTTGCTAGTCTGAAGAGATGCCACTCCAGTTTGCAGGTCTAGGGTGAATCTAACTAAAGGCTCTCTCTATAAGGACAAAACAAGCTCAATAAATTGACAGAAATCTCCTTGCTAATGTAAATCTTCATGTTCCATCTACCTTTGAGTAAAGAAGCTTTATTTTTTTTTTTTTTAATGTCTCTAGAAATGTAAGCTTCCCCGGAAGCAACCGGAACATTGGTTATCCACAAAATCTAATTAATGTTCATCATGCATATGTATAGGAAAGCTTTTTACTCTTCAATTGCCACTATGTACTCCATGTGTTTAAAATTGCCATTATCATTCCAGAGCAAGAACTGTTTGAGAGGAAAGATTTGAAAATGTAGCTCAACAGCTATTCTGCTCCCCCTAAATCACAGAAACAAGTCTCTCTGTCAGAAGTCACCTTTCGGAATACCTCTGCCAGAGGAGGAACCTATGAATAGTCAGATAGCCGGAGGAATTAGCCAGCCCACGGATGCCTTGCTCCTTACCTATTCCCACGCCCACTGATGTCGACCTGTAAGGCTTCCAGATCGCTAGCTCTCTACTCCTTCCCACAGGACCTTTGCCAACGCTCACACCTCCTCAATGCTTTGGCTGTGCTTCCATTATTACTCTTGTGTTTCTGCTAGTAGAACAGTACAGAGAAATGAGAGAGAAATCACGTGAATCCTGTCATGCTCCAGGGTTTATGGAATGCTAGCATCGATGACGAACCTATCGGAAAAGGAATCTATTATTTAGAAACTTTATTTTATAACGACAGTCCAAGTCTGGCCTTTATTGAGTTATTAATCTCTGTGATGAATCAACATTCATGTTCTATCACAGGATGACAGTTGTGAGAGTTATTATTCCAAAAAAAAAAAATCAAAAATTTTAGGTTGACGTAAAATCATAATAAAGAAACCACATATGGTGGAATATTAGAGGACATGAAATTCAGGGCAATAGGTGTGTAGCTCCAGGTATTTGAAAAGTGAATGTTTTCCTTCATTTTATTGCTCAAATACATCTTGAGTAATAGGGAGTAGGACCACGAAAGCAGCCCCTTGTTAGACAGGCCTACTGCTAAAATGGTGGATTATTTTCAGTTCAGAGTTCACTCAGAACTGAAGTATTTTGCGGGTCTCTGTAGGATATCAGAAAGACAAATAAGTGCATATTTTCTGGTGAGAGGCCCCCTAACCTTTTAGTGCACTTACTGGAGCCAAGCAGAAGCCTTATAAGTGCTAACAGACCTTTGCCAAGGGGCAATTGTTTCTGAAATTATTTCCAGAGTGAAAAAAATAACAACCAAAACAGCACTCAATTACAAGCGTGGGTACTGGACGGCCATTGACCTGTGGAAAATTCTCAGTTTCAACAGTTTTTAAGCAGGAAATACCAGCAGTGAAGCCTGTCAGAGTCAATACCCACCGCTAAGAATAAAGCTGGAAATTGCTGAAAAAAATGGATGCAAACTATGTGGCCATGTGTCATCTGTAAACATATTCCAATTCGCCACTTGTGATCTGATGAGATTATTCAACACGAGGCAAGTGCACGCACTCCATCATTTAAGATGTATAAATACAACCAGAAGTTATCCATGACCAAAGTCCTATTTTTGGTATTTTGCACAAAACATTGTACTTATTATGATCTTCAGTTGCCCAGTTTCTGAGAAAAAAGATTAACCATCTGCCTGTTTTTGGTTTCATTTCTCTGTAATTACACGCCGCCTGTAATGACAGTGTCCCTCCGTCTGTTCCCTGAGCACCACGGAAAGACCATTTTTATTCCAGGCGAGCAGAACCCAGCGAGTCCAATTCTGTGTGGCGGTCCCGTGACGAGCAGATGCCCGGTCCACCTCGCAGACTTCCTGCCTGACAGTGATTGAGAGGACGTCTAGCATCTGACCTCACTCCAGTAAAGGCATCAAATTAGATGGGAGCAGTTTAGAATCCGGTCCCTGCTGGGCAGGGGAAATCCCTGTACATGCTAGCCATTCTCTGCAGAGAATTATATAATGGCTAATCATATTCATGCACTTTTATTACACATACATTAGGGAGTCAAATGTTATGTGTGCTGCTTTTTTATTGGAGGTCACAGGTTGCAGTAATGATTTTATATTAAATTAAAAAGTAAGAAAAAAAATTCCAAATCATCATCTAATCATCCCCTTTAAATTATTATGGTTTGCAATATTAGGCATTTTTCTATGTATAAGTAATATTTGGTATGATATGATGTAAGTTTTATTATCTTAGATTTAATAGCACGGTTGTGATCTACAATTGTTTCCAACTTTGAAAATATGATACCAGTCAATGGATTCGAAAGATCGGATCGAATCTTACTAATGCCTTTGTAATTTATTGCGAAGGCTATCAACACTTCTGTTCATAGTGGCACGTGTTTTATTGCATTTTTAAAAAAGCCCTTGGAATTTATTGTGCCGTGCATGTGTGTGTCCTCCATGTGATCACGCTCCACATCATTCTGCAAACCTCTGACGTGTCACAATTCATTCTCACAGGAGTGGTGACTTACGGTAAAAACCTCCCAGTTGGCCGCTGTACCATCCTGCTGCCACCGCTGCTCTCTCTCTTCTTCTGATGGACAAAGGACTCTTGTTTCTGTGCCCTGTTTGTGTGCAGTGGCTGCATTTCATAGTTAGCTGCTCAGCGAGATGTGCAAGTTCAGCCTCTTAACTCCTTTGTGGGATGGTGGGAGGGGGGCATTCTCGTGACATGATGTAATTGCCCACGCTGATGCTCTGATGCTGGTGAGATGAGGCACTTTGACAGAGGAGGTTACCTTGATCTGGGAAGGCAGATACATTTTTATTATTAGGGTGAAATACTGTTATGTTCTTGTGACCTTTTGTGGACACCTGTGGTGAAGCTGTTTAGTGGACGGCACAAACTACTTCCTGGCTCTCCCATGATCGTCGCCTCACCTTTCGTTTTCTTTCTCCGTTATTGATCGTCTTGTCAGTTCTGAATCACACCATCCATGGTCCATCTTTCCCATCCAAAACAAGGGAAATATAAGTAACTGTATTTATCAAAGGAGAGCTCCAGAAACAAAACTGTGAACATAAGCCGTTGGCAAGAAATTATAGTTTGTTATGGCGTGTTACAACGGTTTTTGTCTTTCTACACGGTTTTGTTTCCTTGCCACGATGCTTTTTGTGACACGGAGCACCATCGGATGGGAGAAGAATCAAGGGCTCGAATGTTTCCTTTAACGGCGCCGATGGAACATCCTGTGTTTGGTTCCGCTTGACAGATTCCAAACAATATTAACTTGCTTCTCTGGGACCGGCATCTGGGAGCCAGGGTGTAGCCGGGAATGCAAATGAGACTCACTTCGATAGACTGGGCTCCACGTTAAGCAAATAACAGAAAAAAAACCTTGAGTAACGCTTGGAAGTTCTGTCTGACCTTTTGAGTCGTCGGGGGAGCGGGCAGCGGGATGCTGTTCAAGGCAGATGCCAGTAATGTTTACTGAAAGGCTACGTTTTACAATTAGATCTCTGGCGTATTTTATTCTTTTCTCGGATGCCGCCTCCCAACGTACTATCCACCTAATTTCATTCTTAAGGAAGAAAGAGGGATGGCCAGACAACAGGGAATTAAATGACAAATTCTGTTTTTTGTCATGTATGCCAAACAAAAAATAAACATTAGAACATACAAATAAAATCTAAAATTGACCGTACAAATGTCTTGCGAAAACACCAAAGTTCTACGGGTCTGCTTTTAAAACTTTGCTTTGTCAAATTTTAATCCAAATCGTGAGCCTAATATGTTGCCAGTCAGGTTCTTTTAGCTTTAATTAAATTAAGCAGATGTTCAAATTATGCATCAATTTTATGTGGGGAGATGCTGGATGAGGCACTGATTTCACACCAATCAAAATACTTGTCATTCTCCACGTGGAACTTCTCTTTCATCCTCACCTGTCGTGAAGGTACAGTAAGCTATTTAAGGGTGTTCAGCCAAATTTCCTGTTGCTCATTTTGGAAAAATAACGGATATTTTGCAAAACATTAAGCAGTTTTTATTTTATGTATTTCTTGTGACAGAGCAGTTCTCTTGTTAACAGGACTCTGCATACTAACCACGGTCTGCAGCATCTCCTGGTACTATACACCATTTCACATCTCCCCTTTTTGTGACCATGATGCTGAAGCAGACGCTGAGGAGAAGTAATCTTCTCCTCCATTTACAGCCTCGATAATGTGCTGAGATGCTGTGAATATTAATGCGCCCACTTCGTCGGGTCTTGACGTGTGCCAGGAATAGCAAACGAGGGCAGAGTCTAATAAGGGCTGATTGTCAACATGACACTTTGTTGTTTCGCCTGCAATTAAAGTCACGGTTCCCAAAATGATGAAAATGACCGCATCATTCCTGTGTATCGCTACGAAGGTCAAATGGCTCGTGGAAGAAAATGCTATTAAGTGGTGTTTTGGAGGGCAAGGTGGAGCAATGTCACTGTGTCTGCCTCTTTACGTCCTTTGTTGACGCAGAAGAAATAATGAAGTTCATTTTTAATGTGTTTGTCTGTAAAATTAACAGATAAAAAATGCATCTTGTTAGCTTACATCAAAAGAGATTAATCCCTTAAGATCAGCATTTGCAATGAACGAATGCCCTTCAAATGTTGCATCTATCTGAAATGCACCCACTGTTAGTTTAACAAAGGGCTTTCAGATTTGGTTATGGAATTGATTTCTCTCGGATTGCTTTACTCCCTGTGTGTAAATCTATTGACATGCTTTCTGAAAAGAAGCCTGTGTTATGTCACACATAAGGTAGTCATGTAATTTTCCAGATATTACACATCATCAGTTGTCAGAGTGCCAGTACTTTGCTTTTAAGTTAATTAACAGGTCTTCTTTCCAAGATGTAATTGTGCGTTACATCCTTGACAGTTTTATACCCATGAAAATACAGCACGATATTTTTTTCAAATAAATCCCAGCTCTTATTACAAAACAATAATAAACACATGTTTTAATATGATTGTTGAATACAAATGTCGGCTAAGAAAATAAATATAATATAATAGATCTACAAATATGTAAACAGGGAATCTAGTTATTGTTTGGAAATGCATGACAGGTGATGTGAAAAAAACAGACGCCAGGGTAGACAGTGAATGCGCGTTACTGTACATGGATGTAGAAATGTGGTTTAGTATTCTGTTAACTACCCACAAACTCCAAGTAGTTAAACTTGTTCCAAACCAATCATATGAAAGAAGCGCCCCCCCCCTTTCAAAAAGTGATATTTTCTTTCACTGGGCCTGAAATAACCTAGGTCTCACACTCATCAAACCTGCAAATTGGTTTAAGAAAGGGACTGTCCCCTGCCTTTTGATGAGACGAGACATAGGGTGCAGGAAAGGGCAGCGTTTAGCCTCTTGTATGAGATCTCCTGCGCAGTTTTTGAAAACTCACTTATCTTTCTGATGGCTTTTTGGTTTCATGGCATGCAATCATGCAGAACAAACAACAAGTAAATTGGAGGTAAATAGAAGCGGCTTTATTCGACATCGATGTGTTTTTTCTAATTTATTTCTGTAAAAAGACAATAAATCAGTTGTCTCAACTTTTGTTTTGAATGAATGCTTTTTCTAATCATAATCAAATTCAATTTCAAAAATCCAGAGAATAACTAATATTTGTTATCTCTGAAGATTATTATGCATGTTGTCATGTAATAATTCATAAAACGTAAAATAATAAAAGGGATATTTTGACCAATGCCTAGATAAGCTCATAAAAGTTATCGAGATGTGCTACCTTTGTTTCTATTGTGTCTGATTTTGCATTTTAGCAAATAGCTTCATGTTAGGAAATGAACACCCTGATGATGCGTTGACCAAAAAAATTATGAAACTTTAACTGCTTCTAAATATTTTTTAATCCGATTTAATAAAATGAAATGAATTACAGCATTATTCCTTAACTAGGTCTTTGAGTGATATCCTGTTTTACAGCTTTTCTCAGTCTATTGAAGTAATTTTCTCTTTGCCTACATTTTGCCACTATGGAGGGCCTCTGAACGTTGCCGGCGCTGAGCCATAGGAAAGCCTTGAGCCGCTCGCTCTGTGTGTCTTACAGAGGCCTACGCCCATTGCGGGACAACCAGAGTGCCTCCATCTTGATGGAGTGGCAGGTTTCACAGTTGTTGTGCCCGAGATCAGGCAGGAATCAAAGGAAACACATCACGAGAGAAAGCCTCAGAGTCAACACTGACAGAACAAGTTTCTCAGAGGAAATACCACAATACCGTGCAGAGATCCCCTGCTTGTGGCCCGTGTGGATCGCCAGGTATGCTTGTTCTGCCTGTCTCTACCGTGCTGAGAAGCTCAGTTCAAAGTTATGAGGCACCAGGAGAATATACTCAACCAAGTCCTCAATCTCCACTCTGCGTCTATAAATATCTACAGGCCGGATTCAATTAAGCGGACACAGGTTTCTGCGCTGACTTCAAACAGCACATTTGTGGAAGTTTCACTTTTCTTTTCACTTTTCACAAGATTTCATTTGTTTCAAAGACTTTTGGATTTGGTATGTAATAAAAAGTGACATTTGCATTTTGTATACAGATAAGCACTATGGCATTATCATTAGTCGATCACAATCGCACGGACAGTGAGAAGCGTCATCATCCCCAGATTTATCGCTTGATGTAACTTTACATTCACCTTTTACTTTAATAACCAAATAACAGACAATATGAGGATGGAATGTATGCATGTATTATTACTGTATTATTACTGTATTATTACCCATGACTAGATGGAAAAAAGACAGTGATGAAAACGGAAATAAAACACACGTAAGGTCAATTCAATTAAGAAACAAAAAAAATTAACATTTTCAATCCCTTTATTTCCATCGGTTACTGCTTATAATTAAAACTGATATCTTATCTTATTGCTTCGGGATTCTAATTTGAACATTTCAGATAATTGCACTGTGGCGTATTTTACAAAACATATAGCTCACATTGTTTATTAAAATGTTAATATATTGTGTCAGTGCTAATGACAACATTTCACAGTTGTTATTAGAGCAGATTAAAAATTGTATGACTGAAGCGATGCCCCTGACACCTGCAGTTTATAGAGAACGATACAAAGAGGATATTTGATTTTATCTATATCTTCAAATAGGTGTTTTAGTTCTGGCAGATGCCCATTTTTGATATGGAATTAATATGATATGGAAATGTTCCCCTAAGAAAAATGAAATTTATTGGACAGATAGGTAAAGCAATAAGAGTTATACTCTCTGCAGTCACACAGAGGCTAAGGTGCAGAACACTTTTCATTCACTGACTCGAAAGTCTTTGGCTGATCATTCCAGCGTGACAGAAGCATGTTTGCCCCAGTGCACAGCATTCATTTTTTTTCTTCCAGTAGGTCTTCGACGCTTGCATGCTATGTTAGCATCCATGCCGATCAGTCCTAATACTAATCCTGATCCAGCAGTTTTAATGCTGCCTCAAAGAGAAGGCAAAACACATTCATGTCAAAGCAGTTTTTAATAGTTTTTCTTCTTAGGTTTAATGTCATTTGTTGAATCCATATGAAACACTTTGTGTTGTAGGTAAATGTTCAACCATCTATCTATCTATCTATCTATCTATCTATCTATCTATCTATCTATCTATTCAATCCTACTGCCAGAAAACAACAATAGAGAGAGGGGAGAATGATGCTCTGACTGTACTGTAATATATTTAAACTAATAAAATATTAAGGACTGACACCATCTTAATGATGTGCTGTTATTCTGCTGAACACTTTGCTGCCGGATATAATTTTGAGTAAATGTCCTTGAAGGTGTGGAGGAAAAAATGGCCAGCGAAGGGGCTAGGTTCCGTTAATTCTGCCACTGCGCCTTGGGCAAAGACCTGGAGAGGCCTGCACCATAATAATCTCACCCTCCACACGGGTACATCAAATGGATTGCAACCGTGCTGATCCTAGCATATTTAATTTCATCGTCGGATGCAATTCCCACTTCTTGTCAGGCACGTTTTGCCTCTTAAAGGGGAATAAGAGGGAGATTTACTCCTTATGTGGGATCTGTTTTGAGGTCAAATCTCTGTTGTATTTTCTGATTGGCTGCCTGTAGCAACAGTGAACTATGAACAGTTGAAAGTGATTTCGGGATGGTTTCATTTTTTAATCCACAAAAATGCACCATCTTCCCCTAAGATAAATAAACTCATTGAAAAAAAGATATGGTGCTCAAGCAGTAAATGTTTTCTTTGCATTTAGGTAATACATGCAATCTCTGAGGATCACACTTGGTGATCAATGGCTATTTCAATGTTGTTCATGCTACTATCTGACATTGGCGATTTCAGAGGAACTTTTGGGGGAAAAGTTACTGTGCGAGGTTCTGCTGCGTGATTTCTTAAGAATGGGTGGGTTTTATTGATTTATAGAAGATGGAAGAAATCCTATATATGAAATTAACTCATGTTTCTGGATGGTCCTATGAATGTAAGAAACACACTTAACACAGACAAAAAGAAACTAGATTGACTTGAATGAACCAGATAAGAGTGAACTTTGAATTCTCCTGAATGGCCACGAGGAAGCACACTGGAGAGACAGGTTTCATAGCACATGTTGCTGTTTTTTCCAACATTAATATTCAACAGTAGCACAACGCAAGCAAAACCACAGAGGAGGTCAATGATGTCATCTGGTTGTGTGAAGCTGGCAGGTGCCATTGAAGAGTTTTGAGACACCGTCCTTTCGGCTGCTTGACTTGATTTAGAAGCTTAATTTATACACACACGATCTTAAAAATCCCTATGTCATTTTCACACATCATAGCTCACCCACTAAAAAATATTGTGTCCTTAATTATATGAATTAAATCATGAAATGGAACAATTTGTTTCTTATGTGCACAACACAAGCTGTTAAAATTCTGTAAATAGGATCTTTGTGCTTCTAAATAGCTTCTTTGTGCTTAAGAAGACCGCTGTAGAACTTAACAACCTCTAAACCTACAACAATATGAGAAGAAGCCAAATGCAATAATCTAAATCTGACCAACCATGTCAGTTTCAGTTAAAAATAAGACTCAACTTTGTAACAAACAAAAGAGCAGAGTCAATTACAAATTTCAACCACAAAAAACAATTACTACATTGGTACATTAAACAGATAAGATTTTGGAGGCAGATAGAGGTGTCACTCTATATTTGTAACAGTTATAAGACTTTTTCGGCCTGACTGCATAATGGGTTCTTTTTGTCATGTTTACACTTATTTCATTTAAGCGCTTAAGCTATTGGCATCCTTGCAGCAATATAGTTTACACTGAAAATGCCACAATATCTCAGAAAATGGTATTATCCTTATTTCCGGACTTTTCTTAATAAACCTGTGGTTTATAGATTAAACGATAGTGGCACAGCAAAGGGCCTTAGAAAAACAATATGAACAGTCTCTCAAGTGTATCGTCTATATCAGTCAATGGGATCAAATGGTACTAATTAAAACAGTTGACTGCTCTCTCTTGATCCCATGAACCTTTGCTGTGGCCTGTTTTTTGGGCATGGCAACAGCATCCTTTCTATAGTGTTCCTGTAGTCATGCAGAGTTGCATTTGCATGAGGCATGTAACTTAGCACTAACGTGAGTCATACACCAATTTCCAGCTAAGCACTGCAAAAAATAAATAAAAACAAAGCAAACAAAATACACAAATGAGTGAGGAGTGGTACTACGATACGTTACGCCCTGTGGCAAAGCAGGAAACTGATGGAACGCATCTCATTTGTGGTCGGGATATGGGCAAAAATCCTGCGATTCCTGCACAGCCATGAAAGAAATGCAGGATTGGCACAGCATGCGCAAATCAAAGTTGGGAATTGAGAAATTTTACCTTCCATTGTCATGATAAGCAACACTGTGCACCTCTGCCTAGATAAATCCTCAAATCTGGAATCTCTGCCCAAACCCCAATCTCAAACAGATTGTTTCAATGTTGTAAAGTGCTATAAATGAATTCTCACTTAGCGCCATTTTTTTTCTTTCTGTAACAAAACAAGCAGCTTTGCCTGTGTGTGTTGTATCCTGGGTGCCCATTTATATAGACGCCAGTCTTGTTTCGTTATATGGAAGCATTGTCCCCACGAGCCACCTGGCCATTCTGAAACAAGTGCTTCTCGTTCCTCGGATAGGCCCTCAGATAGCCCTCTGATAGGCGCTACAGCTATTGGATTCCTGAGGAAAGCTCATTTTCAAAAGCAATCCGGTCAGGACCCCCGACGGTTTGAGTGCGATCAAAACGAAAACACGGGCCCACACGAGACAGCAGAGCGTGATTCTCCTCCCCTGTCCACTATGTGCTTGTTTACACTACTGATAGTACGAGGATAGCACTTTCCAGGGTTAAAGCTGATACGAATGTTGGAGTTTTTTAAAAATATTTTTATAAACAGAAAACAACCTACCACATTAGACATAGATATGACATCCTGCTGATCTAAACCTTACAGCTGAATGTAAAAACAAACAAACAAATGAAAATAATGCAAATGGAACTGGTGTGTACCAGTGTAATTTAGGATGTTGAATAACAGTGTTCTTTTTAAATTTAAATGACAGCAAGCCATGAAGACGAAATCCATTTAAACCTCATTAAGTAATTAGAAGATCAGGCACTGCGCGATGTAATATGAACTGCCTTTAGATTTTAAAGTCACTAATTAATTTGTTACCAATTATCTAAATTGAGGAACAAATTAGGATGGCACAACACTAGCAGACTTACATTGCCGACAGTGTATTCGGAAAAGGCTTGAATTGTGTGCTTGGATTTTCTGGCAGCCCCTTTTACTCCGAAAATGACGAGGTCATTAATACTAAATCAAGCCAAGAGGAACAGTGTGAAAGGTAAAATCAGTTCCTCTTATATCAAGTCCCATTCAAATGTACTGCAAACGATATCAATTGTGTAACAGTATACTGTACTTCTCATTATTAGGTTTGCATAAACAATTTGTCAAATGAATAAACTGTAATTTTAATTCTAATGATCATTCAGTAAAACAGTAAAATCATGGTGATAAGATAGATAGATAGATAGATACGATAAACAGTACCTTGACAAGAACACAGAAGTGTCATTACTATTCACATAACACATATCTCACAGACAGTGTATGTGTGTAACGATTTTGCATATATTACATTGTGTGGACCAAATGTTGTTTGGGTAGCGGTTAAATTTGCCATAGTTGGGATTAGGGTTTTCCCCTTAGAAATGAATGAAGAGTCCCCACAAAGATATGAATACAAATGTGCATGCGTGTGTGTGTGTGTGTGTGCGTGTGTGTGTGTGTGCGCGCGTTTGCCCAAGCCTGGCACTTTGACACAAGTGGAGAAACAGCATAATTTCAATTAGCAGATAGCCCTGAATTACGCAGCTGATTTCAGACGGGAGCCGCTGCTATCGTGCAATTAAGCCAGCCGTATAGGGCAAGCGGCAACATGCGGATTAATAGCAAGTCTGACTGCTCTTTGCAAAAAGACAAACTGCTGCAACTTCCCCACTATAATTACAATGTCTTTGAAGTATTAACTAATGAACAGCATTTGCTCCCATGCAAAGTCACGTTTCTGCTGCGGCGTCAGCTTCCAGCTTGCATATTTGTCCACGAGTGATTTGGGATGTGCATGCATATCCCAGCGGTTTCCCCAAAAGCTGCAAATTACTGGAGCACTTGCTAATGCTATTTTTACTAAATCACACTTTTCCCAGTAGGTTCCTGTGATGCCCATAAAAAGGGAAGTACATGTTGGGGTGGGGAAAAAAGTGTGAGTTCAGCGGATGCTGAAGAAATTGCCTCTGCTGAAATATTTATTGCCATTCAAATGATTTTCCAGCAGTATTGTCGGGAAAAAGTGTCACCCATCTCCGGGTTTGTTCAGATGACTTTAGTAATACGACCTAAAATTTTAAAGTTGTTTTATGCTGAATCCCAACAATGAGCGATCCAAAACAGTGGTGAAAAAAAGTTTAAATAAAACACCTTTCCCTTGAGGTACAATTTAATAAGAAATGTATTCTGTATCAGTAACACCGATATTTTCTACCCTAAGAATGTAAAATAAAGAAGTACGATGAATAAGTTATCCCACACTCTGTCAAGACTTTTCAGCTCAAACTGTGTTATTAGCTGGTCTGGAAATGCAGGTGAAGCCGTTTTAGATGATATGGGAACATACCAATTAATTACCTGATTCATCAAATACATTCAACACCAACCTCTCTCACTATAAGCACCATACACTAAGAACAGGGTAGAGTAAATATTATTTAATGTGTTTCAAAAACCAATATTGGAAGAGAAACATCCACTTGATCTTCAAATTAAATTCCTGGAGGGATGTATACCAGAATTCTCTCCAAGCTTTTCCATTAATTAGTTAACCCTACGTTTGTGATATATTTGCTCAACTTGTGAAGTACAGTATGTAGTATGTGCTTAGTTTTAAATATTTTTACTGAAGGATTTTATGGGACATTAATGACAAAAGTGGCAAAAATAATAAATAACACGTTGTGCCAATTAAGCTGAGGGAGTAGGTTAGGATGAACAACTGGAGAATACTGCACTACATTCATCTGTTAATGACCAGCAAAGATGTGATCTTCTCTGAGACATGACGGGCCCTGTGCTCAAGCTGCTAATCAGCAGCAGTGAAGGAGAAGTCCAAGCTGAGGGACCTGAGGGGAGCATTTGGGCAGGCATAGGTTTACTTTTTGCCTCAGCTTTAAGAAGCATTACATCATATTTATCCGATACTTTTATCCAAAGCAATATCCATATTTGAGAAACCAGAGTGGGCCAGTCCCTTGATCAGATGGGGGTTAAGGGTCAAACTTAGGGGCCTGGCAGTGACATCACTCTACCAACCTTGGGATTTGAACCAGCAACCTTCGCAATAACAAAATTACAAAACAGTATCCTAACACACACACACACCATGCATTTCAATCTCTGCTCAATGGCTAGAGAAGCCAGTGACTTAACATCTAATGATGTCGAATTCTCAGCGATTTAAAAATTAAATGAAAACTTTGAAAGCCTTTTGGCAATAATAAAAATAATAATAATAAATAATGTCTTTAAATCAGTACACCACTATATAATAATACAGCACATCACTGTATAATGATGATAATGAGGGCAGTATGTCTAGCTGGAATTCAGTCGGAAACATGGTAAATCTCAGTACCGGTAAAACATAAAAACAGGCAGATGTGCAATTTATATTACACAGTGATGGGAAGCATTGGGGTGCCTGGGAACAGGCTGAGATGAAGGCAGTCGGGTCCCAGGGCTGTAACAGTCATAGCGGGAGGATGCCAAGCCCCGATTCAGACAAGATGTGAGAAGTTTGCAACTTCCAAGAGGCAGATTCCCATTCCCCCCCGGTCAGCCCCACTCCCGGCCGCATGCCTTGGCTTTGATGTCCTCCATCTGTGGATCTCATGATAGGAATGTAATAATGTATGACTATGGCTATTCAGAGTAATACCAAGTGACTGCCAGAAATTAGATAAGAATAATCCCTCATGTTCCAAAGGAGCATGTTCAATTTAAGCAACCCATGGCCTAATTTCATTCTCTTAAATAGGGGTCTCTGGGGTAGCAGGGGTCAGTATCACCTTCAAATAAATACGAGGAACCTGTATCACATGGCGCAAAGTACATTTGATCGCATCGATCTCGTGTTCTAGTCTTGTTAGTCGCGCTTGTTTTTTGAAATTACGTGCTGACATTGTTTTTCTCCAGATGTCTCATGATTAGAGAACATCATTTTCCTTAAGGTTAGCAGCAGGGTATTCATTTTGCTGATTTGAAAACAAGTAGTTAATTTGATTAAATGGCGGGATTACAGTAGCAAATATTTATCCTTTGAAATGTAAAGCTTATCTTGGAGAAACAAAAACAAGGGTCTTCCATAGTTTGATTGCAGCTCTCTGTACACTTCAGTGTCATTTTATCAAAGAGAAAAAGAAAAACGACAAAAAAAAAAAAATCCACTGCTGCATTTTGTTTTACCATTTATGAATGTAACACATTCATTATATTATATATAAACCCACACACACACACAGGTTTGTAATTATATCTTTGTGGGGACTCTCCATTGCTTTCTATGGGGAACACTAAGGATCCCAACCCAGCCCTGACCTTAACCAGAAGTAACCAAACAGAATTCAAGACTTTTGATTTGTTCCCACAACGTCAAAATAACTGTTTTTTATTGCATTGTGGGGGACATTTGGTCCACACAATGTACAGTCAAAACTCAGATTGCGAGTAACTTGGTTTGTGAGTGTTTTGCAAGAAAAGCTAAAATATTCAATAAATATTAACTCGATAAACGAGTGTGGTCTTGCAATACGAGTATTATGTATACGTTTTGCCTGCCGAGCGAATGTGATCACAACTGAGCCGATGGTTCTTCTCTCCATAGATATCTATGCTCTCTCTCTCGCTGCGGGATTGTGGGTAATCGTCTCCCATGCTCGGTCTCAGTCTGTGTGCCTCACTCGTATAGTCAAAATTTATTAGAAAAGCACCTCCCGAATAAGGGTGTAGCAATGCGAGCGATGGCTCTGTTTAACGACAATGCAGTGTCCACATTTCCGCAAAATCAAAAAGGTCACAAAAAAAAGTCGCACAAAAAGAAAAAGATTCCAGTGAGCCAACAGATATCAGTGACTCCGTTAGTTATAGTGAAAGTCGTCCTACAAAATAACCCTCCTCTTCTCCTCTCTCTCGTCTCCCTCACACCATCCACGATTCTATCTTTCCAAAGGTAAGGTACAGGTTACTTTGTTTTATGTATTTTTACTTTATATTTTGTATTAATCATTTTTATATTAATATTTTTCGGTTGTGGAATGAATCATTTGAGTTTCCATTACTTCTAATGGGAAAATTCGCCTTTATATACGAGTGTTTTGGATTACGAGCACGTTTCCGGAACGAATTATGATCGCAATCCGAGGTTTTAATGTAATATAAACCTAATCGACATGCACACACAAACACACACACACACACACACACACACATTATCACACTAATGCACATAAGGAATAAGGAATATTAAAGCTATTTAAAAAAATTAAGAAGTACAGCAGTACAAATATTTTCTCTTCATCCTTCTTTCTCAAACCAGCAACACCTTCGATGTGTATTATGTTATATCAGTGTAGACCAGAGACTCTGGATTCCATGGTGAATTATGCCTGTGATTTTGTAATGTATATACATTATAGGCATAGACAGCTCTTTTAATCAGTTGTGATCTTCACAAAGTAAAACGAAAAACACCGAACATTTGTCTTCATGCAGAATAATCAATCATAAGCATAATGATTTTCAGCAAAAAAAGAGAAGATCCTCTGAAAAACCTGGCATTGAAAACTCTGGTTGGGGATTCAGCTGGGAGCCAAGTGTTGTGGAATTAATTTGGTACTAGGTTAACATGACATGAGAGGAGATACAGCCCCCCTCCACCTCACCCGGCCCCAGGGCCGAACCTGGGTGGCACCTGAGTAGAAAAGTCACCCTGCAGCAAAGTAATGTTTCAAAAGCCTTCCCTGTCTCCAAATGTCACCAGAACGATAGCCCTCGTGCTTCTTGTGAAGAGGCCAGGGAATACCTAACCTTCCTACTTTCGCTAAATCTGTTTGATGATGATACTCAACCCACAAACCAGCCACTGGGTGCCAGCTGTAGTCCCTGCTGGCACCACTGATCCCAGATCAGTGCTTTACCATGCTCTCTGACCATAGTGATCATATGAGCCGGTGATATCTGCTGGCACGCAAGCCCTGCTTGATGCTGTGGGAATGTCACTGTTCCCAGTTCTCCTCTTCTGCAGCAGACCTACATCACGCTTCAGAGAGGTTTTTATAAAAACGCCACACAGTGACATGAGCTCTTCACAGCGTTTTGGATGAAATGTGATGAGATGTGCATTTAGATTGGGTGCGACAGATGCCCAGATGTCAATGCTATTATCAGTGATGATGATTTTTATGCGATTTTATTCAGCATATTACTGAAATGACACTGGTTGATGGTGGAAATCTGAGACCTTTAATTAAATTTAAATTTTTTTTTATACATTATGCTGCATTTCTTGTCTGTTACATGTATTTTTCCTAGTATTGTAATGTTAGTCCTCTAAACAAACAAATACAGTCAATTTCCATATTCAAAAAATCACATAATGTTTTTATCAACACAATTTTTAGTGATTCAGTAATTTTTTAGCTCTTGTAGTTTGTTTGGTCTTGTTTTTATTATTACTATTGTTGATATTTTTGTTATCAGACTAGCACTGGGAACAGTGTATTACACTGGCAATACACTTTATTTCCAACAGTAAAACTCTCTCCCTTAGGATTAATATATCTTCAGGTTTTTGTTCCAACTGAACACTTAAGCACTTGATTGAACCATTTGTTTAACTGAATTAATTACGCTCTCTCTTCTAGAACTTATCCACTTTAGACTCGGCTGGGGTTTCACAGGAATTTCAGAAATCATATTTCTTTCTGACCCTGAGATACAAGAAAATATCAGTTTAATTTCCAAATTCCATTTACAGTTCCCTGGAAATAGACCTTTCGACTCAAGGTTGCCTAACCTGAATTACTTCAGTAATACATTATCCAGCTGAATATAAATCCATAATTATGATAATACTCATATATGCTCCATTGGATTAATGTTAACTTTGAACTAAATAATTTGGAAGAAAAAAATATATTTTTTTTTTGTTTTTTTTATTATGATCAGTATGACCAGTGATATCTGCAGACTAATTTTTTTTTTTCTTTTTTCTATCTCAATCACCCTCATTCACATCACACCACACCACAGTATATAGTTTTCTATTAGGACCTGTTAATGCCAGGGAACTCTGTATCAATTTCATGTAATCTGAAACCTCTCGCAGTTGGCAAATACCATATAAATGGGTTGGACGCGTCTCATCTGGATCACTTTGAAAATTTGCCTTTATCTTAAAAGTTACCGACATTTAATAAAGGTAGTGGTGGGGTGGGGGGGTGGCAGGTTTTAGTTACACAAGACAGAACTCGGAACATGAACATGAGTGCCGAACATGATCTCGAACGGCGTGTCTGTGTTTGTTTAGCTGTTCTGTGTAAATTGAGCTAAAAGAGGCTAAGCATAAATGTCAAAGGGAACTTTATTTAATCACAACTTCCTTGTCTACCATGAGAGTGAACATTATACAGGTGACATTTATCACTCTGAACGGTGTCTCAGTTTCACTGCTTTATGGGCACCCAGCTGAGTCCTTGTCATGCCCTTAAAAAAAGCCGATTTCTCCGCTTACACTTTAATTTAATGCGTTCTAATTCTTGATTACCGTGTTGTTATTTGAAGGCTGGCTCACTTTGCACCATCACTGTCAGGGGTCAGCTATAGACTGCTTTAGCCCACTACAAATTTATGGTCGTTCACTTTGAAGACAAAATCAGAGCAGAAGATTAGCCCTGACAATGTTCCGGTCAGAACCGAATCCCAGAGATTTAAACCACAGACTTACAAACTAATCAGACTCTGTGCCTGAAATGAAAAGTACTCAACCATGCATTTCTGAGTGTAATACAGTGTATTTATGCAGTAGAATAAGTAAACTCTGCTTCTGCAGAGGACGCATACTGAACTGATAACTGATAAAAAGATAATGAAGTACTAAATGCACATTAATAGTCATTGACTAAATTAAATAAAAATGATAATTTATTTGGTAGCTGGTCAGCATGGTGGTTCAGTGGGTAAAAGTGAGACCTGAGTTCTGCAATTTTGGGGGTTCAAATTGCCCTATATGCTCTCTGTGTATGGAATGCTTTCCCTATCGTTTGCAAGGGCATGAGAGAGTTTGAGTCTGGGGGTCTGTTCATCAGGGATGACTTACATGTGAATTATTATTAAGGATCCAAAACACAAAGTGCAATGGACCCCTATTGTTTTTGTAAGGATTATTATTATTATTATTATTATTATTATTATTATTATTATTATTCCTGTGTTATTGGCTTTTCCAAAAGGTGCACAGATGAGGTTATTCATGAAGTTGTAAGAATAGGTTTGCAACAAGGATTAAAGGTTTTTATTGCTGTGGACTCTTCCCCCAAACAAGGGGAAAAACAACAGGTGTAAACCAAAGGGCAGCATTTTTGTCATGCATTAACAAACAAAAACACAACCATTACATAGAACAACATCACAAAAAATGTGCTCTGATGCCAGTAGCATGAGTTTTCACTGGCCTCTAGTTGATCTCCGACCTAGCTCAGGTCTCCCCCACCATTAGTCTGACATAGTGTTTTTCTTATAAGTAAAGCCCCGCCCACTCAGATAACCCACAAGCCAATTAGACGTAATATGTTACAAACACTTGTTCAAACAAGCCAGTAACAGCACATAGTATATGCTTATAAAAATGATGGTGCTCAGTTTTGGCCCTTAATGATGCATGTTGTTACGTGTGGTCTGCAGCATCCATAAATTAGCGACGGTATTTAAGCATCAGCCATAACAGAGGCTTTCAGTACACAATCATTAAACTAATGATGCTTATCGCTGTCAAACTTTTAATCATGGCAGCACTGCAAAGCTGTTGTCGGAAACTTCACCTGAGCTTTGTGGTTGTTTTCTTTTAGCCATGGCTTTTCTATTACCACCTGGGTCTTTTTTTTGTCACTCAATATTCTGAATATTGTTGACTGACACATTTTTTCCCATATCAACTTCACAAAGATTTTTTTGGCCTTTTAGCCGCAAACGTTCCCTTGCTTCCAGTGCCTACCATCTAAGATGGCTCCCGTAAAATGGTCAGAGCAAAGATACGGCACCCAACTCAACAGCCATGACCTTTCACCTCCCCTCTACTTGCCCCAGTCAGTGAGCACACAGCCCTTACTCCTTGCCCCCCCCCCCCTCCTGCTCCTCATCAAAGAGGCTTACAAGCTGTACGACACTGCAGGCAAGCAGCTGAAATTGACCAGGTCTCACCTGCTACACTGAAGCTGACCATTATAATATACTGAAGCGGATTATTATACTGTACTACACTGAAAATGACCATTACTGTATACTGCTCTGAAGCTGACCATTGCATTACACTGATGATGATCAATATACAGCACTGAAGATGACTATTATACTGCTCTGAAACTGACCATTATACTGTACTACACTGAAGCTGAGTATTATACTGCTCTGAAATTGAATATTATACGGTAATATACTGAAGATGACTATTAAACTACACTGAAGCTGACCATTATACTGTACTACACTGAATATGCTCTGAAACTGACCATTAAACTTTACTACACTGAAGCTGACCATTGTACTAAACGTAAGTTGACCATTATACTGTACTACATTGAAGCTGACCATTATACTGCTATGAAATGGACCATTATACGGAATTATACTGTAGCTGACTATTATACTACACTGAATCTGACCATTATACTAGACTGAAGCTAACATAATATTGTACTATACTGAGACTGACCATTGTATTGTATTAAATGAAACTGTACTATAACAAGCTCACAATTATACATGCCCCAGCATTCTATGAACTGAACGAGGTCCACAACCTGTGCAAAGGATCCCCCTAAACCATCCATTATTGTTGTTTTGCCCCCAGGAATGACAAACCATTCTACCTGAAAGACCACAGACATCTGTCAACATGAAAACCTCTCAATGATTGATCAATTCCGTAGCAGCCTCGCTCCTTGACCCCTTGCAGTATACAAACTGTGGATTGGTTGAGAATGATGTGAAAATGCCTTCTTGCATTGTAAAATCTGGATTCTCCAGAACCACATCTAACAATCTGGTTGGTGAACCTCAGATTGGTGTTCTACATAAGAACAGAACTCTGACACATAAAACTGCCCTAGTTCAGTATTTCCCTTGTGTCAGTGATCCACTACCTTCCTGACAAGCAGAAGGTGATATGTGCAGGTGGGCACTCATCTTCTGGATTAACCTTATGCATAAACAAGCCCCCACTACTGTTCTCCAGCTACACATATGGTTACGGCATTACGGTGTCCTACCAGGAGAGGAAATGCTAAGGGAAACAGTCTCCCTGATAATCAACAATACAAACGTGTTGTAAAGTCACTCAGCGTCTTCATCCGGCAACGTCAACACCAAGACATTAAAATCATATTTTTGCCACTGCAAAGAAAGCATCAAAATACATTTACTCTCTTCACCTGAAAAAACTCAAAATGACCCTATCCGTGCTAGTTCACCTACACAGAACCGCCAGTGATGGCGTCCTCACACTCGCCGTCACTGTCTGGTTTGGCAATTTGGCATAGTGTCCATCTCCTCCAGTCGAACTGAGCTGCAATTTGCCCTCCATTGAAAACCTGCACAGCTTCGGGGCAATGAAGCAAGCAGGGAAGATTGTCGCAGATCCCTCCCATCCAGACCACCATCTGTTCAATGAACTAACCTCAAGGAAAGGCGACTGCAGCCACCTGGCACCTGGACAACTTCTCTCTGCCTGCTCGGCCATGTGTATGTGTATACACACACACACACACACACACACACACACACGCACATTCAACCCTCTACTTTCCTGATACAAATAAAAAGTGAATAAAAGCGAATATGAGTCTTGAGCACACATACAGTACTGTGCAAAAATTTGCTGTAATAGTGCCATTAATGTTTTTTTTTTCTTTTTTGTTTAACAACTTACAAATTGTGTAAATGGGAAAAACCAAATCAACAATTGGTGTGACCACCCTTTGCTTTTAAAACAGCATCAGTTCTCCTAGGCGCTTGTGGCAGTTAAAATAGTCTCAGAGGAACTGATAAAAATGAAATTTCTATCAAAAGGATTTTTCTTCTTTTGAATAATGATAATGAAACTGCTAAGTTTGCTAAGTGAGGGGAGTCGCTGCACTCCTTGCCTGGTTTCGTCTTTACTGTCACTTTCCTGGCTGCGAGCTAATCCCACGGTGTCCAGTATGAAATGCAGGTTTAAACTGGAGCCTGTTACATACTGGTGCTCACTAGCCTCTCCCACCGTGAACCATCCTAAGCTCCGAAGGAGAGGGAAACTGGGGCTGGGAGTTCAGGTAAATTCTGGGCCGATCATTGTCGCTTCAGTCATCCGACACTCATCCCTTTGTTCATGTCACCATGAATGGGAGAAGCTCCACCATGGGACCTCTGGGCGATAAAAAAATTCTTTAATTCCACTGATGCAGGAGGACGCAAATAGAGCAGCATCACTGGCAAAAAATATCTCCTGGTTGCCTTTTGATAATTCTTTTTGTGCCGGAAATCCAGTGTGCTGCATGTCCCTTGCACACCTGGTAGTAAATGACCTGAGCACACACCGGTGTGGTTATCTGGTGTAGGAGGAGCCATTCTAAAGTCCTTCTTTTTTACCTGAGTTGTATTTAAATTGTTTTGCAGATATGTCAGCAGATATGTGAATGCTGTGTGTGTGTGTGAATGTGTGTGTGTGTGTGAATGTGTGTGTGTGAATGTGTGTGTGCTCCCTGCTCCATCCTGGGATATTCCTTGCCTTGCACCCATAGCCTCTAGACCCCCATGACCCTGCATAGGTCAAGTGGGTATAGAAACTGGATGGATGTATGTGTAGTCATGCAGTAGTATGTCACTATACGATGGCTAAAGTAAGACCTTGCAATATTTATGTGCGATGTATTGTCACTCAAATCTGCAGATTTATCTCTGACATGTAGTGACATGTAATTTAATTTGGTTTTTCACTTCTTTTGGTGGAACCTAGGAGAGCCATCTTCCCGCTGAGCATCACAGCTACAATTGCGGTATTGTTCAGTGTTGTCTCTATCCTCCAAATGGGGAGAGGCAGCCAAAAGCTGGAAAAATGTGTAAAGTAGACGGCAGGATTGATACTGCTTTATGAAGAAGGCAGCTGGAAAAAAAAATACTGCTAAAGGCCCCGCTGTTTTGACACGAAAGCGGCGTGCACCTCCTCTCGGCAGACCAATAGCAACTCCCAGGCAGATAAGACGCGATTCAGTTTAATCAGGAAAGCTGGCTCCATATCGGCCTTCTTTCAAGTAGGTCAGAAGATGTTTTTCTCAAGACACAGAACATAAGCCCTGCCTCTTTCATAGTGCCAACCTGATAACCTTAAAAAAATAAATATAGAAAATGCTTTTAAAAATGTAATGTTGGCACGAGGTTATTTGAGTCCTGGAGGTTAATTGACAGATGTAATAGCAAATTAAAACTGTTCAGTATTTGAATATATTATGATGCTTTATTTGCCATTTGTGCAAGTACATTGGAAGGCTTTTCGTACTTTACCTTTGAGACATACAAACAAGAGTGAAGCCTGGAGTCTGAGCACAGGATCAGCCATTCAGCACCAATCAGATGGAGCCTTGCTTGAGGAACCAATAGAAACATAATAATTCTACTAAACACTGGATTTAAGGTGATGCAGGCACAGAGGCCTAACCCACTGAATCACACTCCCACCATGGCTGACCAATTGAGGAATGGATTGTTGGTTACAGTAAATGTAGTGGGTTTTAGGTTCCATACCCAACTTGGTGTAAATGTAGCTTGCATGGACTGCGTTGTGAACAATGATGGACTGACATCCAAGATGTAACCTGCATTAAGATCTGTCCATTCTAAGATGGACTTACTGTGACCCTGCAATAGAGAAGAATGCATGGAAAATGGATGCGTACATGGACTTATTTACTCTTGTGGTAGCCAGAAAGACCCTGTATGTACTTGTTGTATTTGAGATATAATTAAATTAAGCATTTTATTCTAGCCACAAAAGACACATAATACACTGTGGTCAGCTGCTGCAGCATTATTTTGCTGCTGGCTTGTGCATTTTCCATCCTCTAGACAAGACACAATTTTACTCATTTATACAGCTGGATATTTTAATGAAGCAATTCAGGTTAAGTACTAAGCTAGTACAGCAGGACACCTCCTGAGACTGGCATCCTTTACATTAGACGTTTACATCCTTAACTATGGCAGATGCCACTTCCGTTTAAACAGACTCACATTTCCGTAAATACATCTTATTGACTTCATTGTCCTGCAAGCTGATTGACTCTCTGAATGGAAAGTGGAGAGACATGCAGTACTTCTTGTTGGAAGAAAAAAAAAACTTTTAATTAATACCCAAACAGCACAAGGAATTGTAAGTCTTTGTAAATTAGATTTGTGTTGAATGGAGTCTTGGCGGTAGAATAGACCAGGGAAGCCAATTTGTTTTGCAGACAAAAGATAGCCCCGGGTGATGACCCTCTCCTTTCCAAACACATCCAGGGAGAACGAAAGACAGAAAGCAGGCATCCATTAATTCTCAGCCCTGTCATTACTATCAATCAGCAGCCGTGCTTGTTGCTTGTTTTGCACATACGTCATCGATCAGGTAGTTCTGCCCATTGGTTCGACATGCCGTAGTATGTGGAATCGCGGCCGCCCTGTTGAACGACACCTTGTGTTTGAAATAGAAATAGAGAAATCTACAAGAAATATTGTAAAATGCACAATGTGTAACGTAGCAGGTGCTTTTTGCCTTGAAGGTCATTACAGAGCATGAGCTTCTCCTAGCATATTGATTTTCTATACATCTAGCGCCCATTCTCAAACTCCAGCTGTGGCTGTCATAGATGTTGTATTATAGGAATTGATTGGTCCGTGTACCTGTTTGTAAGCCTCTCTCTCTCTCCTTGACCCACAAAGATAGCATGAAACTTTCAGGCAAAAACACAGTGGGCTGGTTTAATTTCGCGTTATGAAAGACTCATTAGAATGACCTGAAATTCTCTATTTGAGTATAAACATATGCTATACCAGTGCTATCTCGATATTCGTCTTACGAGACTTTATTTTTAAGCCTATTTTTTGGTCGAAAATGGTCGATAGTACCTTAAGTACTGAATCGGTCCTTATTGCCAATATAGTCTGATGGAGGCCCATCAAAAAACATATGAATGTAGTTATTATATAATCCATCCCTGTTCTGACTAGTTCTCCTGCTCAAGCTTCTATGGGAACTACAGCTCAGGCAGCATAGGACACAAGGCTAGGCTACACCCTGGCCAGGATGCCAGTCTCTAAGATAGGCTGCATGTGTGTGTGTGTGTGTGTTTCTCTCTCTCTCTCTCTCTCTCTCTCTCTCTCT
>JAODKF010000009.1:17459111-17488555 GCA_026779585.1 Mormyrus proboscirostris
CCACCCCCCCACCCACGCATCCAGGTCTAGCTGATGTCACCCGCATTGAGAGTGGTCTTACAGCAGTACCTGTCACGCACTGTTTTTCATATCAAACCAGCAGCTAGTTAAACAGCCCCTTACTTTGCCAGCGGAAAACAAATAAGTATGTTAAAATCTACTTTGTGTGATGGAATTTATTGCAAAGATGATGTATGGGTATTGCAAGCTTGCTTTCACACACATCCAGACCCACACATGGCAGTAGAAACAGCTGGATCGTGCTACAGGAATGATATCTTGCTCTCGTTGCCAGATTAGAATGGCATCATCAAGAGGGGACAGTCTTTGAGGTAGTCTTTCCTTGCCGTCGGCCATTTTATTTGTTATTTATTTATATATTAAATATTTCCCCTCCCCTGGGTTTGTGTTTTTTTAGCATTGATTGAAATAGGCCACAGAGAAAATTGTGCCACGTGGAAGCAAATGCTCATTCCACGCTAGCTTTCATATTTTAAGGAGTGGCGATAGCATGTGCATGATTGGAAATATATCTTAATATGCAATCATTTAATGCAGAGCACTAATTCATGCTGAGAACAAGTGTGATAGGATTTTGATTGGAAGTTAACGAAGACCCACATCCCACGAGATGGTTCTGACAAGTCATTTATTTTCTTAAGAGTCTGCAGAGTCTTAAACAGCATTATGACATTTTACAGATTGTAAAACATGGTCCATGGGATAAATTCTTCACTTCTCAAATTATACAGCAATACTATTGTTATTCCATATTTATTATCATAATTCTGTCAGGAATATTAGTATGAGGATTCATATTGCATTGCTTTTAGAGATCATTTATAAATATCTCACCCCTGTCATTTTATGAAGGATTAATTAAGCATGCGGACTTGTTTTTAATGAATCAATTCCAGGAAGATATTCAAACTGGTTCCAGATTATGCTGAATTCTTTTTTAATGCTCCTTTTCCAGAACGTTTCAGGCTGAGTTGTATAAAATTAGGTCAGATGATGTCCCCCCCACCACACACACACACACACACACACACACACACACACACACACACAAATAATGTAGAAGAATGTTAACGAGAAACATATTGGTGTTGAGGTAGTTGGTCTGACACATACTGATTGCTTTTGGTTTTTTTTTCTTCTTTGCTGTCCCTGTTCTTGTCTGCAGCTCGGCATGTCCAAGGTCTGCTTGCTAAGTGAGTCGTGTCCCATCCCTGTTCTCAATCTTGGCATGTGTGCCTATGTCTATTCTACAAATGTCATTGCTGGTGACATGGGAAGGAAGAAGACCCAGTAAGGACGTAACTTTAAACTTATTCAGACTAAAAGAACAGCAGGCTTAAAATATAAGGGGGAAACAGTGGACACTCACACATTCTCACTTGAAGTGTTTTCAATGGCTTACTTTAATTTTCTGCATTACACGTGGGAGATAAATTTCAAAGTAACTGATAGGGTGTCAACAAAATAAAAAAAATATGTAAATAATGATGGCAGGAGTGAATTGAATCTTATGATTTTAGTGATTAATCGTTATTGTTGACACACCACAGTGAAATGTGTTCTCTGCATTTAACCCATATGTGCCAATGCAACATAGCAGGGGGCAGCTTATTCAGCGCCCGGGGAGCAGTGAGTGCTTGGGGGCAGTACCTTGCCCAGGGTACCTCAGTGGTGCCTTGCTGGTCGGGGATCTTTCAATTGAAAGTGCGTTTCCTTAACCATTAAGCCACCACTGCCCAGTGACCGTTTGACATTTTTATAGGAATTGATTTGGTGGAGCGTTAAATATAAAAAAAAAAAATTGGCCAAAAACATGGGGTCAAATTGCAAGGGGCCGTCGCAGCTGTGTGCAGCATATCATAAATGGTTTATTCAAGTAAATCCATTCAGTATAATCATTATCAGTCATTCACAATTTCGTCAATAGCTGTAGTTGCTTCAAAAATGTTTCCTTCACTTTCATTTTCACTTTGTACATGCACGCTCCTGAGCTGAGTACTACTGATCGTGAGTGGCAATTTAGTAGCCAATAGACATACTCCTCACAATCGTACACTGATGACGAAGAATAACTGGTTCTGTCCACCTTTCAGATCGCTTGCAGGGCTAATGTGCTTAAAACAGCTTCCCAATTGTTAAGTTGATTTCCACCATATCCTAAAAAACCTGGGCTGCTTGCTGTCCTTTAATATAGCTGAGCTTATTATACAGCTGCATATATATTTATATTGAAATTGCTGTTGATACAATGATAGTTCCACTTTGCAAAAGCCTGATCACATGATATCACAACTGGCTAGGGTTACCATAGGTCCACGTTCCGGCTACTTGGACTCTCACCTGGGCGTTTTTTTCAAAAATCGTCCGGATTTATTGCTGCAACCCGTATTACCCAGTATTGCGAGTTACAGTGGAGTACCGAGTGAACAGTGATATTCAATATATGGCAGCCAGGCAGCATCATCACACGGCGTCCGCAAGGCTCATGCACATGCTTACTTTAAAAATTAAAAGATATGCACTACATATCCCTACATGTCATGCAGCTAATGAGTGACATAAGGAAACCATTGGGACTTTGAGACTTTATTTTTGCTTTCATATGAACAGTGAATTGTGTTGTTTGCTTGAAGTTTAACGAACTTTAGCTTAACGTTTAGTAACTTTTGTTGAAAAATACTTGTATACAAGTTTATTGTGTCAGTTATGTGGGGATTGTAGACCGAGAATTTACTGTAAGGTTACCATATGTCTGCGTTTCTCTGGATGCCAATTTTCATTTTACAGTACAAGGTGTTTAGGGAAAGCTCATTAATATTCAGGAGTACAGCACTAGCTGATTGGCCAGTGAACACGGAAACTCATCAATATTCCGATACACGGACACATCCACTTTTTTGTCTCACCAAATATGGAAGCCCTGTTAATGACATCATCGTCATCATTGTCCAAACCATCAATTGCATCTTCTGGGATTGTTCATTCTTTGTTTACTTTATGAACTTTATAATAAAATGCTGAAATTTAAACTGATTTTGCCCAACGCTCTAAAAAGCATCCAGATCAATTAACCCCCACCCCAAAAAAAACTGAAGAAATACCCAATTTCTTACAGCTACACGTTGACATTAGTAAGAAATGCATCTCTAACTGTCTCTCAAATGATGATGATGTAATCTTGAAGTATTTCTCTACACCGACATACGCAAAGATAGAAGGGTATGGCAAAAAAAGGGGGGGGGGGATATGGGTTTATTTTCTTAATAGTTGCTGCTGTTTTAGAAGAGAAAAACATTTGGCAGTACCATAGGGTTCTGGCTGCTTTTTCTGGCACCACAGCAGGGGGGAAAAGTCCTGCATGTGAGATAAAATCATCATAACACCTTTTCTCCACTGTTTACATGTGCGAGCCGCCTTCACCTTCCAGTCAAGGGTGGGCAAAGGACACAGGAGAATAAGTGTGAAATATTAAAATATTTATTTTATTTTTATATACAAAACCATAATTTTGAGTGAGGCAGATGTATTTACTTATGTGTTTATTTATTTAGTGCCTTTTATTTTCATGGAGCACTATCCTAAACATTAGAAGGGAAATTAAAGAGTCTAATTGATGTAGTTACTATAACAGCAAGAGATACCAGTTTAACAAAGACAAATGGAAAAATTGGTGAATGAGGTAAATGGGCTGTGATGGTCAAAAACAGGCTACAGGGTGGTAACCATTCACATCACAGCCCCCCAGGGGGTGCTGCTCGAGATTTCAGCTCCATGAGAGCAAATCATATTGGATCCCAGCCCCAACCAATCCAAAATGTTTTTGGGGCCCCATTACTCAGGGCCCCATTGGAATAGGCCTAACGTCCCCCCTCCTTATCCTGAGCAGGGTCACGAAGGGTCTGGATCCTGTCCACCACACAACAGGGGAACATCCTGATCGAGATAGCAGCCCATCACAGCACACACCGTGGACACTTCGGAGATGGCCGTTGGCCTATCTGGATGTCTTTGAGGTGTAGGAGGAAAGCAGCATCATAAAGGGAGAATACACAAAGCCGCACACTCAGAGCAGAGGCAGGAAATGCCCCCCATCCCTGGGGGTGTAAGCCACTGTGCCATTCCGAAAGCATTAGAAATGTTTCCAAAGGAAAATGGGCTAGTATTCTTAGTTTTTATAAGACAAGAAAGTATGTATGTGTATGTGTGTGTGTGGTGAGGGGGGGGGTTTGCTCCCTGAAAACAAATGATATCATGTGCTTGATTTAGAAATGTCTTCCAGGAAAGCAGCCCCCCACCAACAGGCTATTGGTTAATTTCTTCATCCAGATGTCCTTCTTGTGCCTGACATTGCAGGTGATATCTCAGCTTCAGCTGTCCTGAGGTCAGCAGCAGAATCAAAGGCTTCTGGATGGGTCTTCTGAAGTACTACTGCCTTCTGCTAAGGTGCCGGCGGAAGTGCTTGGATGCCCAACACAGTACAGCAGTTTCACAATGTACCTGCTCTTTGACTTGGAGTTTAGTTAGTGTGTTGAAATATTTATGAAATATGTAAGAAAGATAAGAACAGATATTTAGATATCTCTCTTATCTGTGCAAACAATTAAAGACGAGATATTATGTGGCTGATTAATAAAAAATTAAATTAATAGTCACAAGTAAGATTCCTATTGGTTTTCATAATGTTTGATATCTAATAAATCACAATGTGTGTGTGTGTCTGTGTGTGTCTGTGTGTGTGTGTATGTCTGTGAGTGTCTGTGTGTGTGTGTCTGTGAGTGTCTGTATGTCTGTGAGTGTCTGTGTGTGTCTGTGTGTGTCTGTGTGCCAGTGAATGTCTGTATGTCTGTGAGTGTCTGTGTGTGTGTGTGTATGTCTGTGTGTCTGTGAGTGTCTGTGTGTGGGCCTGCTGGAAAAGCAGCACATTACTCTTTTGGTGTCGTTTAGTTGTTTGGTTGCCCAAAGGACACAATGACTCTGGAGGTCAGACATCTGTAGTGTATTGGTCTCCCTCAATTGTGGACCACAAAAGGGGCCAGGACAATAGGTCCAGGGGCAATTTAAAGGAAATGCATGGGAGACTTCCCCCCCCCCCCTGCTGTTTTTTTGGTGGAATGCAAGGTTGTGAATATTAACTAAGGCTCCACATGAAGATGGAGCACGAGAGGGAGGCGTGACTTCAGAGGGTGTTGGGTCTAAAGGGGCTCACAAACATGTACCAGTATTTTTCTAGTGAGTTTCTGCAAAACAAAACACAACAATGAGTCATGCTGACCTCACGGTAGAGTTACAAATGCAATGGCTGTATTCCTTTACATCTTCAGACCTCTTTTATTAGCAGTATATCAGATATTCCTGTAACCACGTGGAAAAGCATTATTAATAAATGTGTTTTCACTACTGCATGCATAGAGTATGAATTCTGATACTTTCACAAAAATATCTTGACCTGTCTGAAAGAAATGAATGTAGCCGAAAGATTAACGATGAGCTGTAAGGTACTTGCAGAACTTTTATCAACAAGAAAAAAAAATGGCTCTTTTAATCCGGAATAAGGATTGCACGTGAATAATTGATTTTAAACTCTGAACTAAGGTATTGTTTTCATTTAATTTGTGATGTCAAGATTTTTTTTTTCTTTTAAACCAATTTTTGGGATTGTACGTCTTCAAAGCGAACACGTGTGTAATTTACACTATTGAAGAACTGCAGTATTGTATCATACACCTGTATTTATAAAATGACATCAGGAGGAAACCGGAGAATAATGAATGAATGGATGGAATAAAGACTGATCAAAACATCTGTTGCAATTAATGCCTACAACAATCAAAACAAAATTTAAAAAATCAATACATTAAAAAATACCGATATAAAATGAAAGGTTTGTGCTACTGGGGACATAATGGAAGTTGGTTATGCAGAGGCAAAGTCAAGCCAGATTCAAATTCATTCTACAATTACTGAATCCCCGAGGCAATAAGAAATTGAAAAATTGCTTCTTACGTAGAGGTCAAGATTCTTAACAAAGACAATTGTATAGTGTATTTGTCGGTGCGTGTGTTTGTATTCATGTGTTTTTGTTTGTATGTGTGTGTGTGTGTGTTGGGGGGGGGGGGAGGGTGGCAGGGGGTACATTTTGGGTCTTGTTTTCCAGAAATTTCCAAATGTCTGTGCTATTCAGACCCAGTCTGTTGGAGAGAAGTTGTGTCTCTACTGGACATGCATGTATGGAGCTCATTGAGCCGACCACAGACCCCTGGCAAGCCTTGCGTTTCATTTTAACTTAGGTATTGAAGATACTTTATTATTATTTGCACTAAAAAACCGTTTACACATCATCGATAAAATTAAGTGAAAATCACAAGCTTAATTAAACAAAAAAATTAAGAACAGTGGAGAAAATTGGTGTTCTTGGTTCATTTGATTGCTCGCACGTTTTAAAGTGTCTACACTGTAGCTCTGTGTGGCAGCTTGTGCTTTTTCCAGGGATGCTCCGTAAGGTGAGAGCATCAAGTTAGTACCTCAGAACCACATTAATGTCAGCTTCGGGAATTAAATGCTGCCAGGAAGGGTGAAAGTTTTACATTTCGTTAGGGGCTTCTCTTCTAACTGCCAGAAATTTCATGAAAAAAAATGCATACCAATCTCTTAATGAGGCGTATCATTCAGCTACTTAATTACTATATTGGACGAGCGGACGAGACGAGAATGCAACTAGGTTTAACTGTTGACTGAAATCACAGTGATTGCCTGGGGACTTTGGGTAGTCTCATTCTGGTCATATATCTGTTTACAGATATATATTTGTGTCTGCCTCATTTCTCCAAAGCGTGCAGCTCATTAAACAGCGTTACCAACAAAAAAATATATTTTTGATACGCATCAAAATTAGATTGGTTTCCTTTGAACCTGACTGGCTTATTTCACTATTGTGTTTCAACTTTCCTTGTCTTTATTCCGAAAGGAAAAGAACACTCGTGCTTCAGCTTAACTAGAGTGCAGTTTTAGGTGATGAATGCTAATTAGCTGTTTGTGTTTACTGCCGATAGCATGATTTCCACTTGACTTCCTCGGTCTTTAGGGATCGCAAGGAGTTGGCACTGCAAGCAATAAACGACTGCTTCAAAGTTCCTGCGGAATCATTTAATCAAAACTAGGATTCTTTCATTATCACCCCAATCATGAAAATGTAGATGGCTGCTCTCGTGCCGTCTCCTTTCATTATTCCTAGCTCTCGTATCTATTTATTTTTCTGTGATTGTAAACGTATAATTAACTCGTTAAGCTTAATCATTTCGGGAATATTTTGCATTGCCTGAGTACATTTTCAAATTACTTTTTAGGATTCATTACCTTCCTGGAATCTGACTCAAAATCAAATTTACCTGCAAATAAATCATCTTCTCAAAGAGAACTTCTTAAATTCTATAACATTGTATTTTGTATAATAAATAGATTAAATCTTTTGCTGTTCCTTTCATACAAGTAAATTGTTGTTGCAGTTGTCACTCAGTTGTAGGCTGTAATAGTATTTATTCCTAATTGCACAACTTCACTGAAATGATGTATGTACTCTGAATGATCAAGTATTCTAAATGTTTACTAATAATTGTTAGGACTAGGAGTAATTCAACTGTACATGTTTATTGCATAAAAATGGACTTCAAAAGTATGACAGACTACAACAAGGATAAAAGACCTAACATCAAATCATAAATTACCACGTAAAAGTATGGAATTAATCACACGTATAAATGGAATTATAACATTTATATATTACATTGCCATGATTTTACAATTCAAATAGACATCTGATAAGAAGAGAACCGGAAGTCCAACAAAATTCCAGGTTCCCATATTAAAAATATCTAATAAAAATGTTACATTTATAGTTTATTTTAATTCATTGCAGTGAAAATCAATATTAGCATTTTTAATTTATTGCAGTAATGGAATTAATGTGCAGATAAACCATTTCCAAATGTATGTAACTGGGATGTACTTATATTACTGATTACATTAATTTGGTTGCAATGGACTGGCATCCCAATGTTTACCTTATTCTTAATACTTTCTCAGATAGCTTCAGGAGACCTTAACCCTCATTTTTCAAGCAACTTATTGAAAATGGATGGAGAGATGGATCATTTATTTGAGCAAACGAAATCCCTATTTCATGGAGCGGAATAAGATGCCAGGACTATTCAGTAAGCACTCATGTTAACTCCACCAGATTTTCCAGCAAACATCCATTTCTGGGGAGATGGTACCTTTATTACTGAAATAACTCCCTCAGTCATCGTCACTCATATCCGAGAAGCTTCTCTAGGTGTCTATAAAGCTTGACGACGGCCCAAATTAAGAGGAGAGTAAGGAGAAATGTATCTGACATATCTATCACTCCTTGGGTGGCCTTGGATAAGTTTATATGGTTCTCACAGGAGGTTTATATAAAGTGTTCTCCAGGTAATTCTGCTTAAGAATATTTTAAAAAGGCCTGGCTCACTGTGTAATATTATTGCCTCACACCTATAGTACTGGGTGATTGCATGTTCTCACATTTTCTGTGGGTTTCCTCCCATGGTCTAGGCTTACTGGAGTTCGCAGCGTGTGACTGGCCATGTGTTCTGTGCTGTGTAGGATAAACTCAATCTATGTTAAAGGTTCCCTGTATTACTTGGTCATTACGTAATACAGTGCGGGTTAAAATCAAAAATCACATGAATTTATTTTTTGATGCTAAGTTGGCGCAAGGGCTTTAGGCAAGAAATTTCATCACCACTAATGTTCCAAAATCTTGCAAACCTTCAGGGAGGCAAAGTGTTTTTTCTCTCACACGATATATGAATAATATTTTGAAAAGTATAAGATGGAAGCTCACAGGCTGTTTCCTATAAGGTACTTAAATATTTACTGTTGAGCAGCAAGTTGAACTGAAGTGCTGAATTCATGCAATTTCTAATTTATTTATTAATTTATGTTTGCTGGGTAAAGGGTGAAGATATAATTAGTCTAGCTGGAGATGATTGATATTAGCTTTTAGGGAAGCTGATGTTCACACTCCCATCTCAAGGGTTCTGAGGTGTTAACACCCTAGTCATGCCTTTCTTTGAGTCTTAGAGGTTGGAATCCTATAGTGCCACCTGCACACGCCCGCTTGATGGAAGTACGGGGTGACATCTAATGTCACGAGGCTTCCTCGACGTCTCAGAGGATGTCCTGTGCGCTTCTGTGATGTCACACAACATGTTTTGGCAGCTGTGTGGATGCTGTCGAGAGTGCCCGCTGACGCGGTGCTATGGTCATGTAGCGACCTCTTCGATGCAGACAGGGTGCTCGTCATTTCTGAGTGAGCGCTTAAGCCCACGTGTACAGCAGGTATGTGCTAGCCTGTAGGCCAGAAAATAAACATGTAAAATAAGGAACCGCTGACTGAGGAAAAGTTGCTCTCAACCACTGCTGAGTGGGTTGGGAGGATGCAAATGGAAATAGCATTAAAGTATCATGCTGATAATGTGAAATACTCATCTTGGTGACTATAAAGCAAATAAATAAATGCATTAACAAACAGACGAGCAGTTTTAAACCGTGACACTTCAGCTAGCTATGACGGCAAAAGGAGGGGACAGGCAATATATCTGGCGGGGGGTGACAAAAAAGACAATAGTTTTGGCTTCAGTACAAGGGAAAACTGTAGTGAAATAAGATGGAAACTGGGCCTACAAATCAGCGCTGGATTAAGCACCGGGGTCTGGGCAGCTGATTTATAACCACTAGGAAGAGAGAAAAAACAGAAAGCTCAAATATGACTGTTAATTAGGTACAGATGCCGGGACGGGTTTGTCACCTGACCCACTCACCCACAGCCTTACATAGATACACTATAAAAATAATACATACCGTAAAACCATTCAGTCTATATATTAAAATACCTAAAAAGAAATTTATGTCACTCAAGGGTTGCTGGGTTTGGAGTAGCTGCTGTCTAGAAAGGAAACATAGAAGTTCTGAAAAGGTCCTATTATAGGGTAACAGCCATATGGTCCACAACCTGATATACAGATTAAATATGATGCTTACGTCAGGCTCTGATTAAGGGCGGCATAAAACTGGTAAGTTCATTTTGCCTGAAATAACACAGTATACGTTTATATATTCCTTAAGGATTAAAGTAACAATAAAAACAACAATAATGAAAGAGACCTCACTTATAAGAATGTCACTTAAAAGTTTTTAAAAATCCAAACTTGGAAGGGACTGAGTGTTCTAACCCATTCCTGACTTTTTCTGATTTTCTCAGTTTATTGCTACTTCACACCCTGTGTAAGGTAATGGTTCAGACAATGTTTGCAGTGTCTGTCTGGAGAGGAGCAGAGGTACCCGGCTGAGTATTCGTGTGATGCTTTGTGAGCATTGTGGCGCCGACACTTCTTGTGTCTCTTTCAAATCTATGAAAAACTGGTGACTCAAAAACTCCAAAAAGACAGTTTTCTCGGCCTGATTCCCCCACACAAGAGTCATACATGAAGGAAAAAATAGTTTAACATGTAGATCCTGTATGATTAAAATAAATCTTTCCTTTTTACTGTCTTTACACGTGATCTGAAAGCAGTTTATTCATTTAGTGACAGAATGGCATTTTCTACAAGCGGCAATAAAACTGGATTTAGTAGTTTGCCCAATTATACTGTTACTCTTACAGAAACTTTATTTTTAGTGCTGGCTCCACAGGGGCCACCATAAATTATTTTATGAGATCAGGAAACTCCCATGCACAATGCCGCTTCACCAGCTGGACCAGCACACAACCAAAAATGGAGGGGTTTAAATCCAAACTGTCAATTTATTTCTTCATTTTTTATTTTTTATTTTTCGTTTTTTTTACAAGGTCCAAAGCTCTACTGAGCCAGGCCTGCTATTTATGAACACTTGTGTCGGCTGGTAAATATATAGCAATTTTTCTGAAATGAAAACATACAGCTGACCGTTTTCTTCATGCAAAAACACAGAGGCTGGTTCATGACTCATGTTGAGTATTATTAAAGGAATGAGAACTCAAATGGAGGAAGTTACATAAACAATCGGGTTAATGTAATTTAATAGACACACATTTCCATAGGGTCCTCGCAGTAACATGACCGTTTGAGTCATGCCATCAGTGCGGCTTCCAGCTACAAGTGTACTTCCAGCTAGACGTATACTTTTATGGAAAAGAAAAATACGTCCAAGGGCTGCGCAGTGAAGCCCCTTTAGGGTGGTTTTGTTCCTCCAGCATGAGACCTTCAGAAGAAACCGCAGCACTCTGGCAGCAGCCGGTATGAAATACTGTGGCGTGGGCTTGCCCTGGCTGTGTTAGCGGCCCCCTCGCAAACAGCTATTCAGCACAAATCAGAAAACCGACACTGCAATTCGCCAGATTACTCCCCAGCCACAAAACGGCCAATGGAATTTCCAGATGACCCGCCTCGACACACTGCACACGGCTATTTCCAGACTTTCGCTGCCACTTAGAAAACTTTCTATCACCGTATCCTTTTTGTTTTTTTAGTTATTTTACGTGATTGGACCAAACATTACAAGAAATATTTGTCGCACGTAGTACATTGAAGGCTGAAGACTATAGTTATTTCCTAGCTAACAGTAACACCCAGGCATTATCTGGATTTTTCATCAGCTGCACAAATACACAGAGAACATTTTATTTTTGTATAACACATGCAGCTACAGCTGCCCTCTACTGACCTTCTCTGACTGGTTAACAACCATTTAAAATATACTCACTTAAACATCACCTTCTTCATCGGGGTGAGGCTGCTGTGCTGGATTTTGCAGCACATGGCACATTTTTTTCTATATGTGTTTTCCTCCTTATGTATCCGCAAACAGCCTAATTACATCCCTGTGCAGATGTTTTCAAGTCTGGCATCAATCTACCGGCATTGCGGGATTAAGATGAGGATAAACCCTCTCATTGCTCTCACTGTAATTGCCTTCAGCAGTGTCATGCCAAACCAATTAACTTCCTTTTAGACATGAATGCAGTGTCACCGGCCCAGAGAGGGCACTCTGCCCGGCTGGCGTGTCACGTGAGGCCTGCGGGAGGCGCCGGTGGCACCGCCGCAGCCCGCTTCAAACCGGCCAGTGGTAGGCGAGGGACCTACGCCTCTTCTGTTTTAAAGAGGCAACGAGAAGGCTGGCCACAGGCCGGCTGGGACCGAGATAGAGTTACAGGGATTCGTAAGTGATAACTTGCGGTTAAACTTCTAGGCGGAAAATCTCAGGGTTTTTTGAGGGTGTGGGACCCCCCATGTCTCTGTGTTGCCATAAATACATTTTCTTCATGTTTTTGGTGTCTGGCTATGGCGTAGGCATTCACTAATAACATCTAATAAGTAAAAAAAAAAAATCTGATGTGGAATTTTGGTGTGATTTATTGATATCAATCTACCTAAGACTCATTAGTTTGATCTAATTTAGTCCGATGGGTCTCATGAAGGCTCTTCTTCATTTGAGCATCTTTACGGCCCTGAAACTGCCGTCACACTTGCCCAGTTACGGAAAATGAAGCCTCAGACAGTAATGGAATTTGGAAGCATCAGGTGTTTATTTCTGTCCTATTTTTCTTATTAAACGCTTGCACTTATTAAAGATGTTAATGGTTTAGTACTTCTTGCCTACATTTTCCAGGCAAATTGGGGTCATCGGTTGCCGTCAGTCTCCCGGTTTCTCTGCAGAACCTTTCAACACGCGCAATCTGTGTTTCACATACAATTGCACCTTTCTTCCCATTTAGGTCGGGTTTCGTTGTGCCCCTGGGGGAATTTTAATCCCCCCCCCCCCCATAGAAAAAGAGAGCAGGAAGCTGGAGCATAGATGGCTTCCAGCAGGAAGCTCAGGCCAGCTAGTGGCCCATTGGAGGAGCTGTGCACTATTTACTTTTGTGGGTAAATAGGGCTGGAGGAGATTCTGAGGCAAAAAGGGCATCCAGCTGCTCCTGGTTTAATCCCAGCACCTGTAATGGGAATCAGACCAGGAGAACTTGCCTTTTTATATTTATTGCATCCTACTTGGCTGTTTATTAAGCTCTTGCCTGACTTCCTTCACTAGACACAACTCATGCATCACTGAAAGAAGCCATTAGTCATTTTTATAATTCGAATCCAAAGAGAGAGAGAGAGAAGAAAAATTTCTGGCGTGAGCTGTGGGAAAAGGGCACTTGTCTTGTCAGATGTTAGATCGATGGCGTGCAAAGTCCTGCCGTTGCAGATGAGTGTGCGCATGTGGCAGGGGACGAAGGTGTGAATGCCATTTTCATTATTCTGTGGACAACTGTGGGTGAAATACTTTAATATTTACATTTGCCCACATGTAAGTGATTTACATTTTATTCACTTAGTTTCGTTTTAATTCATCTTGCTCTTTCTTTGGGTGAGAATAAAGGTAGCACTCAGCGTAAAAGCAGTTGGCTCAGGCAAAAAAACACTGACTGCATTTCCCTTCATTACAAATGTGCAATATATGGTTATATAAGTGTAAAAATGGTGCTTGACTTATGATTCCCTGGGTATTCACAAAAAGGAAAAAAATATCTCTGCCATACTATTGTTATGTTACAATGATGTATTTGATAATTGAATTCATTATAATCCTTTATTTGCAGCCATTCCGCAAACGTATACAGTAATCAATCCATCCATCTTCCAAGTGCTTATTCTGGGTCCCTGGTAGCATCGTGCACAAGGTTTGGGTACACGCTGGATGGGAGGTCAGTTAGAAGAATTCATTTCCCTGAAAATGTGATTATCCCAGTGTTCCAAAATGCTTTCAGTGGTTCTAAGTGCCCCCAGAAAACCTCATGTAACTTGAACATTGGAAAAAATGTATGACATTTTTACAAACTGCTGCAAATCCTGCCTCCGTCTTGTTTATAAAATGCTAACCACATGAGAATGACAGGATTATGATGACGACTAAGGTTAACTGTGAGACATATTCCAAATGGCAGAACGTCCCTAAAAACAGCCTTTATATCAAGCGTTCACAGTTTTATGGAAATGCATGAAATTCTTGAGGCAGCAGGTTAAGCAGAACCACACAGGAATTCGGTCCCAAGTAACAGGTTTCTTTTAAGGATTATTGTGCCTGGGAAAGAGGCTGAAAAATGGGCTAACAAGAATCAGAGGTAAACACAAACTCCACAAAAAAACAAAGAGCACTGGGTCTAATTTTTGGGGGCCAATCAAGTGATGAAAGCACAGGAGCTGATCTTGATACCCCCCCACTGGAAAGGACTGGATAATTTAAAAATTGGCCAGGAAGTGAAGGCTGGGCAACCTGGTCACCCAGCTCTCTCTTGTGAGATGACCGGAGAGAACGTCACAGCTCCCCTCTCCTCAGGGGTGCTTTCTGAGTTATTTTATGCTAAACATTGTATTATTCAAAAATTATCTTTGATAATAATTATTGTTGTTATTATTTTAACTCCTGTAGTGCTTGATGTGTGGTTGGGACAGCTGCGATTTACAAATCAACTTGAATAGCACATGACAACTCAAGCAGTAAGGCATGAAATCGCCCACTTTATCATATTGCGCTGAATAATTGTTTTGGCGACGGGTTTTGCGTATTTGCAAAGGTCGATGGTCAATATTAATGTATATTAAGGCAGGTTATCTGTGTACCTATTTTTCAAATGTAGCAAGAACTATTACATTTTGTGTTTGCTTTCTTTTTGTGTTTCAAGAGGATTTCGCTCAGGGTGACTTATGCTGCTCCGAGCCTGTAGTTGACTTAGGAATTAATATTAAGAGAATCAGCTCCTGCTGCTTCTGCAAGGACATCAAACCATCTGCTGATGCTCCCAGCAAACGAGCTACACATTGGAACTGAAGCATGCATGCGTATGTACAGTATGCATGTGGCGGCACAAATAAAAAGATGATTTTATTTATTTTCTTTGGTTTTGTCCTACTAACCAGTTACAAATTTTTGGTTGAATTTTCAGCTACAGAGAAGGTCCTGTATTATAACCACAAAGGGGCCACGTTACTTCAGCAAGCAACTTAACCTGAATTACTCTAGTAAATATCCAGACGTTAAACTGTAGGCCACGTCGATCCCTCTGGACAGTAATAATGCAATAATAATTTGTGTGACTCATAGTATTTTAATCATATTGTTGCAGGCGGTTGCCAGGGCATCAAAGAAAATAATCCCGATTGAAAGACACTAACCTTGGGTTTTCCCGATAGCTCACAGTTTTCTTTCTTAAAGATGCTTAGTATCTTCAGAAAGTTTAAATCCGCTCATCCTGTAAAGAAGAACAATAAAATCTAATGGGAAGCCGGTTAAGCAAATGCTTCTATTAAAACTAAGCAGCTGTTTAAATACCAGGGCTTTAAGTTTCCCAGCATGAATGAGGCACAATTCGTGTGCAAACGTACACATGCACCGGCATGTATTTCCTGACACATCTTGCATGCTAATGAGCTGGGACATTGGTCTTGCAGTAACGGAGTCACCCATAAGGACGCATACTTTAGATGAGATGTTTCTATTGCAAACCCTGGGAAGGTGACTCTTCTTTTCCACCCCTCACAGGCTACCACCATTTTTACGTCCACATTAGCTCGCCGTATGTTCATTTTATTTTTCCCAGAATGCACCGGTGCAAGGAAATGGAAAATAGCATTTATGGGAAACCTGTTACCTAGCCATCGCGCTCAACCCTGGTGTTCTTCCTCTGAAGCATCACGGACACAATAACCCTCCCTGCCCCCTCTCCCACCGAGCTTCCGAAATGTATGGCAGGAAGAATAGGCCTCCACACAGAGCAGACAAGGTGACACACTGAGAGGGTCCTAATTGAATGGAAATGAGTCTCGCAATTTATATACAAGGCAATCTTTCATCAGCTGGAGTTCCCTGCCTAAGCTGTCATTGAGGCTATTATTCCCCGGTGTGATGTCATGCTTCTCTGTTGTGTAGGGTGCTTTCTGACATGCCATGTTAGGTTTCCCTTTGTATAACGTGCGGCACAGCACAGCTCAGCTCAGTGGTGATCCACCAACTGGATGCTACCCTGTTGCCGCTTTCCCAATAGGGAGCCAAACTTCTTTGCCAGTGTTTTCAAAGAAATACATATATTGTACACATTATTTACACTTATATTTCGTCTTTAATTGGTTACTAATTGACTGTAAATCGTCTTAGGAAGTGCTGCAGGGTCCCTTTGGACTGTTGGACGGTTGCCCTTTGTGCAACCACACGTTTGTGTGCCATCTAAGTAAACCGTCATGAGCAAAATTACAAAGACGGGGTAGCTATAAATTCTGCCTTCGGTAGACAACTCCCTCATTTTTGGCTCCGAAGCTGAAGACCGAATACAAAGCCCCGAGCACATAGCCTCCTCTGTCTCCTGTGGAACTTGCTGGTGGCTTTTATGGTAGCCTGACCACACGGCGTTGGCAGGAAGAAAGCCGTTTATTTGACTTTTGAAGGCAGCCGAGGCATCTGCTTGTTGTGCTTTGGATCTGGCCTTGGGTTGAGGGGGTGGGATTATGGGTAATGGACTTCAGATGTTTTGTCATGCCACGTCACTCTGCGCCGCTCCCATTTTTTTTCCACGTCTTTGTCTTTTCAAACGCTCTGCACAGAAGCGGGGGCTCGAAAAATGTAGCAGGAACCGTTTGTAAATTCTGATCGGTCTCAGGTCACAAGTTTGCCGGTTATTACTCTGCTTTTCCTCAATTTAATGACAAATCTCTGCAGAGGTTTAGATGAAAAAAATCCTGCTAAGAAAAGACTGGCATGAATTAGTCCAGCAAACTTATTTAACAGATCTGGCTGTGGGATATGTGTGTACAAAATTAGATTTATTTTGGCTATATTTTTCAATTTTCAAATTCTGTGTGATATTTCGATTCATACAATAGTAGCCAAAATTGCGCAAAGACTTTTTGAGATTGCAGAACTTTATTCAAATGTCGCTCCAGTTACTTATTTAACAGTGTGATATTTGTAAACATTCTTTGACTGTTTAGAAACATTACTGCCAATATTCGTGTAATAGTTTTTAAAGCATAATGCCAAAAATACTAGATGTTTCCACAATTTTGGCCACTAGTGTATATGATTTAGAAGAAAATACAAATATGTTTTTAGAAATAGGACAAATGTATAGAGGGTGGTGTACGGTCAGCAGAGTTACGTCACTGGGATGTTTTGCCATTTGCAATACGTCTCACGACCAGCCTTAGTCACCTGCTTAATCCTGTCACTCTCACATACACTATTTAGCATTTTATAAACAAGATGGAGGCAGGATTTGCAGCAGTTAGTAAAGGTGATTATATGAATGTTACCTTAAACTGTTTCAGGCTACGCTGCATTTCCTATCTGTAAATTTTGCGAAGCCATTTCGCAAAATACATTAAAGAGCAAGAACTAATCTTGTGTCCAAAAGGTTCAAGGCTCTGCAGATGCTTTTGCTTAGCGCTAGTGTCAGGCAATACATTTGGATTTACTAATGTTTTAACTACTTGTTTATTTGAAAATAAATTTGCAAACGTTATTGGTAGGTTATGTGCCTTTTAGCACCTATAGTGAGTATAGTGATATACCTGCCTTCACCCTAGTTCGAAGAGACACCACTGAAAAGTACCGAAGCCAGCCCTTAGGGGTGCTGGCTAAAGGAAACGTGTCTTAGCCAGAGAAGGTTTCAATAAATACTTTGATTAAGACTAAGCAACTCTTTAAAGACTCAAACTTCCTCTAGCCATTGACAAACTCATCACTTTATCTCAAGTAATTCAGTTGCTATTCACCGAGGCAACCGTCCAAAGGAAGGATTGATGTTCAAAACAGAAACGTTAAAGCAGTTAAATCCTTCAGAAACAAGTATGAATTCCTGCTTCAAACAGAGACTATTCCAGGCATAATAGGGGGGTGAGAATTCCTACAGAGGGGTCTTGCTTATCATTATCCAAGGGTATAGTTTGAGTCAGGTGAGTGACAGGGGACTGGGCAGTCTGTGTACTCTGGACTCTCTCTCTCTTCCTGTATGTGCCCCTGTAATATTGTAAATATATTCGTCAATCTTTAAACTGATTATGGAGCACAGAGATTTTTTATTTATTTATTTTTTTATTTTGTGGGGGGGGGATTATTTAATTTAATTTTAGCATAGGACAAATTAAATTAGGCACTGGATGACCCTGAACAGGAAGTGAGTCCATCACTGGACATGCACGGTCATACACTATGGGCAAATATATGAAATTAAAATTAAATTTTCTTTCACCAGGCTGGTGGCGCGCAGCAATATGAACACTTACCTAGAGGCCAACGTGTCTATACATACAGCTACCAATCACCCAAAATGAGATACTCACTTCCTTTGCTTTAAAAAAATGTGATAATAGTCGCGTTGCATCAGATTTATAACAGAAAAAAGAGATAAGTAAGCAAACAAATAAAGTTTCTTGGAAACAAGGGATTAGCTGTGCTCATTTTCTCTGGGTAAAACCACTTTGATCCTCATGTAAGGCTCAGAAACTTGCCGTTTTAAAGTAACGTGTTTCTCCGTGGAACGAGCCGGTGCTCCGGCTTCGGCCTCTGGGCATCAGGCATCGCCCGGCTCAGCATCCCAACAACCGGAAAGCAAAGATTCCGGAATTTAAACATATCGCCCATTCCGATTCCATCGCTGCCCAATCTCCCGGCTCCCCACAGGCGTGCGCGTCCCTTGGCCATCTGAGGGTTTCTGGTCAAGGTACAGACAAAGCCAGCCCGAATTATGTAATGTTAAGTCATTCGTGAGGTCGTCTGATGTTAAACTGCATGGTCTGATAGGTAGAGCAGCTAGACGGGATCCCGCAGCGTTGTCCTGGTCCAATGATGAGAGAAAATGGTTTATCTGTCTCCTGGCATATTCTCCCTGTGGTGCGACACAGGCCCTTTCCAGGTGTAGCGTACCCTATTTTTACCTCCCTGTCTGTTTATTTTCCATTCTCTGTGCACGTGTTTAACATTCAGGACATTGTTCAGTGGGTAGTTCACAGCAGATCCCTGCTTAAAGCCAGATATCTGCTCTGAGGGAAAGAGATACATCTGTGTTGGCGAAACGTTGATTCAAAAAATTACAGCTCAACTGTTAATGCGGCTTTCGCAATAAATCGTTGCGACAGGGCAGCGCATGTGCTGCCCGATTCCCTCAGGGCTGCATGTGGCTTGTTAAATGTTCTCTGAGAAGCAAAAGACAACTTTCGATGTCTTTGTTGCATTACAGTAAGTAGAAGATTTTAGTGTTTTTACACTAATCCTATATTCCGCACTTTCAGGTTCCAATTTGTGTTGGAATATAGCAAAGTCTCTGTATCTACATGGAAAAATTAACTCACTTAATTGACATTTATAAAAAATAAATTAGCTGGCACGTTGTTTCAGCAGAAGCCATAAAATATTTATGGTGTATTTCTGATTGAGTCGGAGATGGCTTAATTGTTAGAGTTACTGCTGCATCTGTTTTAAATTCTCTGAAAAGCTCAAGGTGTAACACTTAGATTCAAGCTGAGAGTAAAGTGTAGGTCACAGCATGGCTTTCTGACGGTGGGAGGAAAAATAGCAATTTCATGTTACTGTCACAAATTTATCACTGTCTCAAGTTACTTATATGTTAAGCAGAGGCAGTTAGGGCTTTCTGTGTGTGTGTGTCTGTACGTGTGTGTCTGTGCGTGTGTGTCTGTGTGTATGTGTTCCAACAATTATTTATATCTAAAAGGTTGCCAGTTCAAGTGCATAGACTTATTTATTTATTTTTTCTACCCACCAGCAAGGTGCTTAACCTGAATTGCTTCAGTAAAATTGTTTTAAAATTTAAATCTGTGTCACAAAGTGCCTTCAAAGAACATACACCAATAATTAAAATAGCGATGTATAATATATGACTAATTCCATTTGTCACAAGAAGTGCTCGATCCAAATTTTATGGTACGATTGCTAACCTGGCTATGCTTGTGGCATGTAACACATTGCAAATGCAGACTACAATGAACAGGATTCTCTCTCTTTCTCTCTCATTTTTTTCATAAAATGCTTTGGAATAAAGAGAACACAAAAGCGATCTCTCTTGAGGGGATGAATGCTTACTTCACTGTTGCTGTGAATTATTCAAGGTCACCTTTTAAGTTCACTTCAAATGCGTTGGATCCGTTCTGTGGCAAAACAGCTTGTGAGGTTTGTAATGATGCCACCAAATGGATGTTTGTTTGTGGGACGCTTCCAAAGGGTCTTGAAGTTCAGTTTGTCGCCAGGCTCTGTATTGTGCTGTAATTGGGATTTCTTGTGAGTGCATCATCTTCATATAAAGGAAAAATGAGAGTTAAGATGATGAGCACAGTGGCTAGTTAGGGGCTAAATGGAGCAATGGAAATAACCGATGACAGGATCCTTGCTGCAGACATTAAGAAGCTCTTCCTCTGTATTGTAACAAGGCATACTGTAACAATGTCCGCAGCAGAATCAGACTGTGTATTGTCAAATGACCAGGGCTGGTGAAAAATTTCATTAGGTCAGATTGTTACTCTTTGGGACATGACAATAGACAATTAACAATTACAGACAGAGAATAAATGTAAGACACAAATACATAAACACAGTGGAGAGAACTAGGATAAGCATTTACAGAAAATGGATGGATGGATGGATGGATGGATGGATGGATGGATAATGGAAAGGAGTAAAGGTATTGCAAGGTATGGAATAAACACAGTGGTTAGTACAAATTTAAGTAGTGCAATGCTGAAATTTGACAGGTACAATACAGACAACATGCATGCATACATAGAGTGCACACCATGCAAAGTATACCTATAATTTGTGAATAGAATGTCACAGGTCTGTACTGATGGAAATATAAACATTGAAAGGGTGTGCACCAACCAAATGTTGCATGTTTGGTGATCACAAGCAGGGGGAACTGTTGATCATCCCTTGTATTCCATTCGTCCATGTTCAAGGCAGACAGCCTGAAATTAAGGGCACATTCAAATGAATAACTGAATTTATCAGCTGGGCTACCAGCATATTCAATTAAATATACTATAGGAGATATATTTGGATAGTTAAGATATTCCTGTAAATTTTTTGGATGGGATTCAAAAGCAGGGCTGCTCTTGGGACTTGTACTGGCAATGTTCCGGTAACAAAACTAGAGACTATACTGCCTGCCGATTCAAAAACCTGCCACGAAATCTGCTATACTGGTTATTAATTAAGCACGTCTGAGCCAGGGCACCAAACTAAGTGCAGGACTGTAAAAGAGACTCAGCGCCCGCAGAGTAAACATTATGGTTCCTACCTAAACTGATGATCTCTTCACATAAAATAACTAAGTATAATACATTCATTACTGAATACCTGCAAGCTTTGTGTCATACTGGACAAAGCTGGCACAATATCTTTCGAATATTTGCTATGATTAATGAACAAAGCAGAAAATGCATGAAAGCCAATAGGAGGCAAAGACCAGATTCTGATTGCGTGAATCAACTCTATACAAGGCCTTCCTAAAACTGGATCAAATATAGGGATGCATCACATGTTATTTATTAAAAAAAAATGCTGTTTACATCCCAGTGGCTAATTCCTGAATGGAAGCCTCTGCCAAACAAAGACAAAGACAGCAATATAAAACTTCTGTACGATATGCCAAGTACTGCAACAAAATAGTACTCTTTTTCCATTGACACATCTATGCTTTTTTAACAGGTTCAAATGAAAAACCTGGATGAACCCAAATTTCTATTTTCTTCAAGCCAGCTCACCCTTGTCAGGCATAATTAAACGATATCGCTTTGTCTCTGCTTGGATGTCTCCCTTTGTTTTGTTTTCATGGGGCTTTTGGCTGCTTTCTGTCCTGAATTTGTCAGTGAGTTAAGCCAAAAATTTGTTTTTTTTCCATCAAAGTAAACATAAAAACATATGTACAAATCCATTCATCTTCTAATCGTTTGGTCATGGTTGTGTGGGAGTGAGGGATGGGGGAGCTCGTGTGGCCAGTTCACTTATGCACAATTTAGAGATACTAATTAGCCTAACTGCAAGTTTTTGGACTGTGGGTGGAAACTGAAATACCGGGCAGAAACACAAGGGGAGCATGCAAATTCCACACGCACAAAGCGGAGGCGCAGTTTGACTGTCTGGCCAGAGAAATATGAGGCAACACTGCTACCCAGAGTGTGCCGTCGCACCTCCCCACATGTAAAACTGACTGGCGTACATTCAGGAAAAGAGTATTTATCTTCTGATCCATCAAGTTTATCACAGTAACCAGGAGGGAAGAGGTAGCCAGGGCGAAAAAACAAATGCACCGCAGGCGAGAAAATTACCAGAAAGATCCAATATGGCTGGCAGGCTTTATTCAAATCTCCTGTTGGGAACAAGGCCCCTGTAGTCTCGTTATTCTGGTGGAATGGTAGAGATAGCAGAGTGGTTAAAGGACTGGGCGTGTAAACAGAAAGGTTGCTGGTTTAATGTAGGCCTCAGGAGTTATATGTCTCAGCAGAATACTTGAACTGCTTCATTAATAATTGCTAGCTGTTTAAATGCGTATGGCAGAAAACAGTAAAACTACGCTGGATTAAAGGGATTCGCTGAGACATTAGAGGAGGCTGGGAATGAAATGCATCAAAAATAAAAAAGGGGCACTCTCTTGCTCCTCCCTGGAATTTAGTTTAAGTGGACACGCTTTCTCAGGGTGGGGAGACGGTTCAGCCGGGCGGCGTGAATAACAAGACGGGACGTGGAACGTGGCAGAGATGCAGGGTGCTGGCGGAGACTGTGTGCTCAGGCCAGTAACTGGCACATCTGCAGAATCAGAGAAAGAGAACATATCAATCACGGAAAGAGATTGATTCACTGACAGCACGGACCTGGAGAAGCAGGAAGCTCACGCTGCCACGGGTCACAGTGCTATTTCATATCAAGCCTAACAAAATACGCCTACACTTTCTAAGGATGCTTTTCATTCTCTTTTTATTCTTTTTAATTCTTTTATTCTCGCATTCTGCAGCAGTCTGCTCTTACAAAGCATTTAGCCACTTACTTTTCATACATTATGACTCAGTCCACATCTTCTCCCTTATTTAATCAAAGAGATATATAAGCGTTCCTTTATATTACTGAAATAAGATTTTAATGAGGTGTTTAATTAAAGGCTAATTGAGGTGAATCTATCATGGGTTCTAACATTTGTAATAAAGGACATGTCTGGACTGCTGGAAATAAATGTATTCTCTTGTCCTGATTCTTTAAAATACAGCAGTAAGAGCTGCAATACCGCTTTGCCATCCTATGGCCAGATGGTCAATTCTAATCTCACCTCAGCTGTATTTGCGCAAGGATGCTTTGTCAATAAGTAATGAAGCACCAGAGATTCTGCATCGGCTTCTGCCCAGCCATTGATGACGGATATGGAATAATATGTCTAGACCAAGGATTTTTCTCTTTACTTAGTTACTTGAGGAATTAGCTGGATCTCTCAGCCCATGGGGACACCCATACAGTCCACATTTTTGGTGCCTCTCAGCTCCCAACGCATCTGTACCAGGTATTCATTGTTCTTGATTGGCAAGGACCTGGGAGGGAGCAAAAATGTGGATTGTCTGGGTGTCCCTGAGGACTGGGGCGAGGATCACTTATCTAGAGAAACAAAAACCCAACCAAAATTAACCAAAAGGAGCACTCCTAGGTCCGTCTGTGCAATGGTGAGAGTGATCTGTGATTATCCAGAGATAATTCAGGGTTTTCATCATTGTGCTCCTCAGAGGACTTGCCTCTCGACCCCCTGCACACTGGCTGTGATTGCAGCTACCTGCCCTCCTGCATGGTGACCGTACGTTTCCTAGTCCCTAGAAGATCACGATCACAGTTGAGGTTATTCCTGCTTTGGACTCTCTCTAAGCTAGTCTCTGAATGTTCTCATTAGCAGTCACAAAATGATCTCTCAGCTCATCTCCAAAGACCCAAAAGCCTGAACTTCCCACCAAAACAGCTGCAGCCCTGGTCTCATAGCAGCGTAGGGATACGCAGAATAAATCATTGGGCAAGAGGTCGTATAAAGGTTTTATTTCCCAGCACCAAAAGGCATCAAATCTCTTTTCCTAATGACTATAGTTTTCCAGCAAGAGGGTTCAACCATTGAGGTAAATACCCAAGTTTGCTGTTTAGGGAACACCTTGGATATTACTGTAATAATTCTGTCAAATACTGTATGTTCAATAAACTAAGATACATCATATGAGATGATACAGGCTGAAGTTTTACAATAAATTAAAAAGTCTTTCTTTCATTCTTGTAACACGGTAATAATCATTATTTACCAAACATTATTTTCTTAAATCTGTCAATCACAAAATAATTTAGTCATACTGAGAAAACTTCACAACCAACCAGGAAATTATGTTTTACAGTTTTGAGAACCCAACTACTGTAATACAACTAATCATATTATCAATTAATGTTGCAGGTAATCAATCAACAATTACAGAATATCATCTGTAACATTAAAAAACGTCAATTTTAACATTTTTCTTCTGTTATTTTTAGAAGTGCTCCTCGGAAATCAAATCAACCCCCCATCTGCCTTGGTGGCCTGACTTCTCAGGGGGCCCTAGGCTGTTGTGGGGGGGGGGGGGCATTTCAGCTATTATTTTGGAGCCGAAAGAGAAACGAGAGGGAATTAAAAACACTGGAATATCAATAATTTGCTTCGCAAAGGGCAGTGTAAATCTGTCCATCAGGGTGGGGGCGGGATTGCTGTCTGTACAATTTGCCAATTGGGGGTTGGGGGTATCGCCCTGAAGGACCAATCGCCCAAATTTAAGAAATTTTATATTGTTATAAATTGCAATATTTGGTAACGCTTCACATTAACTGCACCTTCATAATGCATTCATTTAACATTCATAAGCAGCATGTATACTATAACATCCTTACATATCTTTACAGTTTTATTAATAACAAACATTACAATAGTATAACCATATAATGTTTGTTATTAATGTATACTAAAGCTGATAAGCTATGTTAGGATGTCAAAGTGTACTTACATGCTACTTATGAATAGTCTATGAATGCATTATGAAGGCACTTTGATGGTACAGGTAATGTAAAGCGCTACTCAATATTTTAACCAAAATTATTATATAAATGTTGACATTTGATGTGTTTAGTGACTAAAAAGAAAAAAAAGACCCCTCAATTCAGGGGCTCAAGGTCGTTTGCGCCCACCCCCCCACAAAAAAAAAAAAAAATCCAATCCTGGCTTTTTCAGTTCTTCATTTAGTTCTCCTTCCCATTTCAGATCTCACTTCCTTTTGTGGGATTTATGCGGAAGAGAGCCCACAGTCTGATCACCGAATTGGGTCGTTGGCCGCATTGTCTGCTTCTACAATCAAAGATAAAGATGCTGCTTTGTGGTTGTTGTTTTTCTCTCTCCCCCCCTCCCCTTATCCAATCTCTCTGTCCCTCTCAATAGCAGCTGACAGCACGGTTTATCTCCTCCATGAGACCTTGGCTGCTAAATGTCTATCTTAAACACCGCCGGATGAAATGACCGTCTACCAGTCCTAAGTGGAAACTGCCAGGAAAAGCACGGCGTGTCGTTGCTGCTCCTTGTTGTTACAGGGATCATTTGCCATGAACCTTTCTTGCCTCTTGCAGCATCCTCTCTGGCTCTAGAGCATGATGGGAAATGCAGTAAATGGGACTGCCTGATGCGTCGTACGACTGTCAGGGTGCAAAGCTGGAACGTTTACAAATAATTAATCATTCATTTTACTTTCACACCTGCGGTGCCGCTGTACAGATCACACTCACACAAGTTAATAGTGAAACTAAATAATAATATGCAATGCTGTGGTTAGTATGGTTTCCTTTGGAGACCAGGGTTTGAGACTCAAGGTCTCCATGTGTGTGGAGTTTGCATGTTCTCCCTTGTGTTCTCCTGGGCTTTCCTCCTGGTTTTCCAGTTTCTCCAATAGTCAAGGCGAATTGGAGTCACCAAATTGTCCGTAGGTGTGAATGTGTGTGTGAATGGTGTGTAAGTGTGCCCTGTGATGTGTTGGCGCCCCGTCCTGGGTTATTTCCTGCCTTGTGCCTGTTGCTTCCGGGCAGGACTGGACCAGGATTAAAAACTGGCCCTGGATTGCTGCCCAGACAGGCCCACCACACATACATACCCAAGATAAATTTTGCCAGGCCACTAACCCCTCGGCCCACCAGGAAAATCCCTGTTATGCCAGATGGCCAGTCTCTGAACCCCCTGACCCTGCCTGGGACAAGCAAGCATGGACTATGGATGGAGAGTTACTAGTGAAAATACCTTGTATAATCACCCTGTACTTCCTAAATAAACCTAATTTTAAATACTTAAATACATTTTAATACACTATTTGTTCTTTTTTGCTTTTGATTTCTTTTCACAAGAAAAAATACATCAGATGAAATGCATCTCTTAAAATTAAGAGGCCACTCTATATAGTTTTTTAAAATCTGCATTTTAAATTCCTGGTTTAATCCTGGTTGTGCTGGCAGAAAGCTACACTGAGCGACAGGCTGCATCCATTCTCAAAGTTTCTCTGACAGCAGTACACAAGAACAAGGTGAAGCAGGAGACACTGGTAATGACCAAAAACCAGTCAGGTAAAGGACAGAAGCGACCTTATAATGCCAGAGATTACTGTCAATTTATCCAGCAGTGTCTCATAAATCAGAGGATAACCTCAAGTGACCTTCAAAAAGAATGGGAAACATTAAGTGCAGGTGTTAAGTGCACTGCTAGAACAGTTCGTATCAGGCTCCTAGAAGCAGGACTGAAGACCCATAAAGCAAGGAAGAAGCCCTTCATCAATGAGAAGCAGAGAAGAGCCAGGCTGGAGTTTGCAAAAAAAATATTTTACACAATTGCATACCCATTCACCCTGTGCTGGCCCTCATTTTAGTGATAGTGGACTTTCAAACAGAAGTGTTTTTAAGTGTTACTGTATTTCCTTGCAACGGGTGAAGGTAACGTTCCAGCATCAAAAGGCATGTGGCTTTTCACACGGACGGTCAAATGCATTTGTCTCAACTATTGGGGGAAAGGTCAGAGGAAGTGAACCGACTGCAGAAAGTCAGCGGGCTTCATCAGTATTCTTTTGCTGCCTGTGTCGGCTTGCTCTGACACTGAAAAGGCAAACAGGATACAGGGGGATATAGACATCTGCACGTTCCCTGTATCACAGCATCTGATGGAAACAGTGTTTGTTCTGTAGACTTAGAACAGAGTTTTGTGTCAGAAACATGTGCATCGGACCTTCTGTTCCCGATGCCTGATGCAAGGCCGCGGAGAAATGCTTGATTCCTGCTTTTATCCTCACCTGCCTCTCAGATTTAAAAGGGATTCTGGTCATATGAAAATAATGGCTCTCCGCAACATTGTTTCATCACCTTCAGACTGAAAGGGGAGATATGGAATTGTCAGCTTACAAAGCATGAATTTGCTCTTTTCTGTCTGGCATTTCTGGGCTGACTAGCAATAGATACACAGCACAAGGAGAGCTTATTGCAGGTGTACTATTGCCTTGTTTTGGATCCTGTTGTCTATGAATGAGTGTCTTGTTTTGAAAACACTATCAAATTGTGGATGTAGATGTGGTTCTTATGTAATGTATGCAATGGTGTGCTGGATGTATCTGTTCATGTTACTTGAATCTAGCTACCAAAACTATTGATAGCAACAGCTACTTCTCTCAGACTTACTAAATATGGCAGCCTGAATTTAATTTTATATAAGAGTGAGATAATAAAATACCACTTTTGCTGGCAAGCAAAAGAGAGCCTTATAACGGCTAAGAAGCCATTTCACTTTCATAAGAGTGCTGTCTTTAACCGAGAATGTTCTTTGCTGTGCCATGCACGCTGAATTTTCAGTTTTGCGTACCTGCACAATACAAACATAAACACAAATTTTAAAATTAAATTTAATTTGAACTGAGAAAATGCTCTATCACTTTAAATATGAGGCCAAAGAAATACTTTGTAAACAAAAACATTTCAAGACATAACTCATGTGCAGTGCAACCTCAGAGATGTTTAAGAACTACGGCAAATTCAGAAAGTCGCAACTGTGCCTCAGATCCGTTAATTTAAGGGCTGTGATGATGTTTTTTGGCACTGAGGATCTTCAGAGCTCCACAAAGCTGCACGGAGTTGGTTGTTCCTCCCTCCTCTTCTCTGTCCTTGTTATTGCTGAGAACATAAGCCAGTTACTTGCCGTATTGTCTTGTTTATAAACACATGCCACCTGTGATTCTATTCTTGTACAGGTCTAGCTGCACTTAGAGAAATCTGTCACTTGGTTTTCCTGTATATTTTAATTCCAGTTCAAATAGCTTTATTTACACCCAAAAGGATCTCGATCTGGAGAGTGGATGAAAAGGGAGCGCTTAAAGGATCATTAAACTACCGAAGAAGGTGGCATGTCATACTGCTCCAGCTGCCCAAAAATAGCATCTCTTCATTCATTATATATTCACACAATAATCTGTGTGTAGGGGAAACCAAATTTATATAATGAGAAAATTGTTTCTAATGTGCTTCTTTGGTCTACTATCCAATTGAGTCATAGTAGAGATTATTTTTGAAGAAATGGGACTTTCCTAAACAAAGACTTTCTTCCAATGCTCCTTTGTTGTATATCAGTTTTTATCTTGCTATAAAAATTGTGTTAATTTGCAGTTAGGGATTGTTTATTGTATTAAAGAGTCAATAGGAAATTCCCCAAGAATACAAGCATATCTAGAGCTGTATGTACGTGAGTGTGTGTTTATTTGTAATTGTTACATTGTAGGGACCAGATTTCCCCACAATGTGATAAAATCCTTTTTAATTTGTTATATATTTTTTTATCTCGTAGGGACATTTTTCTGGCTCCAACAAGGAGCACATCAATTTTATATACTGAATTCAATCAAAAGAACAAAAATGTCAAAAGGCTTGTATTTTGTTTGGTTACTTATGGTTAAGGTTAGAGCTTTATGGTTGTAATAGTGTGGATTTGGGTTATGCCGATAGAAATGAATGAACTGTCCCCACAAAGATATACATTTGCAAACACCTTTTATCCTCTGGCGTCAAATGGACCCCAGCAATTTAAACCTCCAGAAGATGATTGTAAATGAAAACTCCTGCCCAGGTTAATGTGTCAGGTTATCCTGCTTCTTTGTTGAATACCAAAATAGCCTTTATAATGATAGATACCCCTCGCATCCCCCCTTATACATACAGATGACTAATCAAACATATAATGTCACCTCTCTGGTGGGGAAGGAGCCTGAGCTGGTGCGCGAGGCTGTGAAGTTCCGACTAGATATAGTCGGGCT
>JAODKF010000009.1:17488606-17503283 GCA_026779585.1 Mormyrus proboscirostris
GCCTCGGGATTCGCCCAGAGGAGCTGGAGGAAGTGGCCGGGGAGAGGGAAGTCTGGGTTTCCCTGCTGAGACTGCTGGCCCCGCGACCCGACCTCGGATAAGCGGAAGTCAATGGATGGATGGATGGATGGATGGATCAAAAATATAAGTCACTATACATTTTCACTGATTGACCTGAAATAGGAAAGGTCTTTTTGGTGTCATAATGACTTGATATTATTTCTAAGTGCAGATTTTTATTGTATTATATATCATTATATCATTTGGAAAAGAAATATTTCTGTTACCAAGGAGAATTTTATTCATAAAATCGAACAACATGAACATCAGAACATCAGTAAGGAACACATAACAGTTTATGAAGTAAATTTGAGCATTTAATGAGGGAATTCTACTATAAATGCTATGGATGAAAATGTGGGAAACAGTAACGCAAAGTTACATAATCACCAAAAATTTGACAGAATGTAAACAGCATAGACAGTGTTATGAGCCGATGGTAAAAGACAAGCGGATCCCTGGTTGCAGATGCACAGCAAGTTTATTGGGCACCAAAGACACCAAACCAAATCTAGAGGCTGGAATCGTCGTCGTGGGATAAGCCAGGGGTCAGTTGCCGGTCAAGTCAATCCTACGGATATGGACAGGAGAGGAAGACGATGGGCAGACGGGATCGACGGAGACGGGATCGGAGGGACGGATGGACCAGGCAGGCAGGGCAGGGCAAGACCGGCAGGCAGACGGGCAAGAAGGCAAGACGGGCAGGGCAGACAGAGCGGGACGGGAAACAGGGAGAGACGAGAGACAGGTAAGTGCTCGATAATGCTCCTAATCATTGGCAACAATACTTCGCACCGGGAGGTGCGTCTGATCCGTTTAAGAAGTAGCGCTAATCAACGGAGGATTGCCTCCCGTTGCTAGGTCCCGCCCATGTGGGCGTGACAGACAGAATATGCACAGCAAATTATTTTTCCTACACGCCACCAAAAGGAACCGAAGAGCCTTTTGTCTGCACTACTGTGCGCATGATGCAGGGTGCGTGTGCATGCGCCTTGCAGACAAATATCTGCGGTTCTTGCAATACTGCAGGTATGTTGTGTTAGATCATGGCCCTAAAGCAGAGTTCCTGAAGATTTTAAGAAGATTATACGAAGACTATAAAATTGTATTTTATGGTGACCTCAATATCATCCAAAACAACCAAAACAAATATGTGTAAAATGTTGATATTATATGTTTCATGCAGCTAACGGAACCAGGGGACAATTTAGTGCCCAGAACAAATTTTGTGTACTAAATGTTTACAGGACATTGAATATGAATCATCACGATCATTTTATGTTTAATTACATGTCTCCTTCAAATTATGAGAAGTCATCAGATGTGAAGCTAAAACATGATGTCACTGATTTCTTTAGAGACGTTACGCGTGGAATGGGGTCAAATTGACCTCATGGATAATAGCAGGGTATGTGTGTATGTGCAACAGAGAGAAAGCAGAGAAAGAAGTTGCAGTGATATGCAATCAGAGCACTAAATAAAGCAGAACGTCTGACAAGTCAAGGTGTCATACAATCCAAAACAATATATATAGTTTTTCTACTTCAAAAAGACCCCTTTCCCCCAGGACATGAATTTTCTTAATTCATTCTAAAATGCATTTGTTATTTCCTATTGAACATTAAAAACAGAAGTGGGGGGGTTTGTATGTGTGCTGACAAGCTGGACAGATCAGAATACTTAGGCTAAAGTGTGCAAAAACACATTAAGGCAATTTATATATATTAAAGGACCTACATTAGAAGTATTTGTCATAAAATGGCTCCAGCAACAGGGAGCAGAATCCCAGGAGATAAACGGTCTTTCTTTCCTTAGGGGCATCTTCACTCAAATTGCTATTTTGCTATTATGTGGAGTTTTAAATAGCAGATCAATTTTGTTTTGTAGTATGGCCTTTTATATGGCACAACAGCCATAAACCTCCCGAATAGCAGCCCCACACGGTACTCATTGAACATTTTCCCCACAGTCGCGGCTGAAATCATTGTGCTACTTGTTCTGACTGATTGTATTTCCATTGTCATATATGTACAGATATTGCATCAGTGGGACGACTCCCAACCTATTGCACCATCGTGATGGTTGTGAGGGGCAGTGCACTGAATAGATGCACAGCTTTTTGGAGTTTTAACTTGCTTGACAACTTTAATATTATATGATTGACTTTATTTTCTGTTCTTTCTGCATGCGCTAAAGTGTCTCGATAAATCGAGGCGTGTAGTGGGTCGCCTTTTGCATGCTTCCTGCTGACCCCAGTACAGCATCAGGACCCTTCGTCAGTCCCTTGATGAAAAGCATCAGCTCATCCTGTCCAGCCGGCTACCAAACTGCTTGTCGCAGGTGTTTCAAGAAATTTGTCGAAAACTCTCACTTCCTCCGCATTTATTTATGTAGCAGATGCTTTTGCCTGAGACATTTTTTTAAAAAAAGTGGGGGAAACTTTGGGTCAGGGAGGAGGGTCAGCTAGTGTCCCTGGAGCTGCATGGCCCAACAGTGAAACAATTACTCTGTCAGCCACGGAATTTGAACCCATGACCTTTCAGTCGCAGGCAGATATCTCCTACTCTGTGGAACTACACATCACCGCTACATAAACAACAGCTTCAACATACTGTAGCTGTTTCATTGCTGAGGGTTAGGCTGAAGAAGCTTTCGACAAGGTGGCATGGCGGTTATAGTGAGGAACTGTTTATCTGTTCTGGTAACCCCCCCCAGTTAGTTTGTATCCCATCCTCAGTTGTCAAGAAAGGCCCCCAGTAAATTATCTTAAGACTTGTTTTTTGTTAAGGTTCAAAGTAGCCTTGACAAAGCTCGCTAACGTAAATTTTACTGATAATCCTTCTAAAAATGAAAATGATCATTAATAATATTCTATTATATTTGGACATCAGAGAAAAACTGTAAACGTTTTTTTCTCATCTATGCAAAGGTTCAGAGTTGTGGATGAATCCTGTCTGCAATGTGAGTTTAATGAACAGCAGCGTCGTCCTCACACTGCATTTGATTAATCCTCCTGGCAGTACGATACCATGATTGGGTCTCAGGTGTCCCTAATGGAGGTATTCATGCTCAGCCTCACATCTTCTTTACTATGCTTGTCATAATGTAGTTCCCCTGACTAGTTCATCTGTATTGTACTTGGCTATCTGAACTTGTGCTGAATCTATTTATCAACAAAATAGCTTTTTTCTCAATTTTCCCTGCTCTATTTATGGCTCCCCAATGCCCCGAACTCACAGATCACCAGCAGGATTCAGACATTCAGCTTGTGACAGTGTGCAATGAAAGGATTAACATAGAGACAAAATCACGTACTGTCCCAGTCAGAAGTTTGGACACGTGTATCCATAGAAAGGTTTATTTTAAAGACAAAAATATAAAAGAGTATATGGATTATGCACTGAGCAAAAATGTTTTCAACAAAAAAATAATTTGTTGAGGGAGGGAGGGGGGGAGGGCATGGGACAACTCTGTGGGTTGTGACTCAGAAGGTTGCCAGTTCAGATCCCTGGGTTAACATCCCATGGGATCCCATGATTGGGCCCTTGAGCGAGGCCCTTATGGTCTATGCTCCAGGGACACTTTTTCCTCTAAGCTTTTTCATGAGGTGGTCTCCTGGGATGCTTTTCCAGCTGTGCTGAAGGAGGTCCCACATATATGCTGCTTTTCCTTCATTCTCTGGTCAAACTCCTCCAAAACCATTTCCACTGTGTCTAGGTCAGGTGCGCAGGTCATGTGATACTGGACTCCATTACTCTCCTTTGTAGGAGCCTTGGCGTGTCCAAACCTTTTACTGGCATTGATGTTATCAGCACCTATTCTCTGACCACAGTCACTGGTCCCCGTGACCATTGCCTGGTTACCATATTTAAATTGGTTGATAATGATAGTGATAATTTTAAAATCAGCAGTATTCCATTTTTATGAATAAATTCATAAAATTTATTTATTAGACAATGACCAGAATCAGCTGTGCTTACAAAAGTTAGTGAAATACTTTACAATTACTAAATCAGGACAAATAAAATGATATACTTATAATATTAAAGAAAATGAGAAAATCCCCATTTCTCAAGTGAGTCACAGATGTTTCAAAAAATCAATTTACTCAATTTCAAGTAAAACGTCGCTGCTGGTTCATATTTAGCCTTTTGCTTGATTGGTTAAAGGAAGTCCTGTGACCATCACGCAATCAGTGAGAATGAAATACAAAACAGAAATAAGAAGGAAAAAATGCAGTGAATTAAGAATGATAAAAGCTAAATGAAGACTTCTTTTAGAATATACTTAAAAATGAAAAGCATTGGTGCCAGGAAATAATCATAAAAGTCAAAAATCGTCTATGTTTTTCCGCAGTGTTTGTAACAGGGCTTTCGACCACCCACCTGTGGTTATTGCATGTGAGCAACTTGCATTGTGTCCTTTATGGATCGTGTTGTAGTCTGGCCCCCTATATTCAGTTTCACGTTTCCGTTTTCATACACTACTGTAGCTGTTTCTCTTTTGTCACCATAAAGACCAGAAATCCTTGACAGCAGCTCCACTCCTCGCTTCTGAACTTGTTTTTAAGGAAACATCACACACGCTATACAAACCGCTGAAACGAATACATTTTAAATTACATCCTGGCACACAAGCATTAAAACAAACAAAGACAAAAGGCTGTCTGTAATTATACATATTTAACATATTTAACTGATATTAGCATCTAATTGTTTAGACTTTATTCAAAACAGTATCATTATTGTCCCCCCACCCTGTGCCCCCCCACTAAGGTTCCTGACTCAGGCAGATAACAGAAAGGTCCTTTGTTTGCCCAACAGATAATAGCGGCTTAGTTGCGCCAGTAGGTGTGCCCCGTAGTGATATGCTGCAGCCTTGCATGTTAAAGTCGCCATTTGTAGCTTGTTCTCACTGTGATACCCAAGCTGCTTGCCCCGCTGGCTCTCTCCTAACAGCGAGGTGCCAGTGGCCCAGGCCTGCCACAGCGACCGCACTCTAATGAAAGTTCCTCAGATGTCAGCGCCCTCAAAGTGCTCCCCAGCACACTTAGACGTCATGTGGTGCGGTGGTGATGACTAGCCCTCTGGGGTAGATGCACGACCTTCCGTGTCTTGATCCACCCGTGCACGTATTCCTCAGCCTCCAGTTGACTTTCACGTCACTGTTTCTACCTGCTCACAATTTCCTTTATTAATCGCTTGCACTGCTTATACTCTAAAAGCCTTCTTTTAATCAATGGATCGATATTCAACGCCGCTAAGTGGGTGATTATTTTTCCTTTTGTTTTTTTTTTTAGTCCTGGCTCTCATCATTTCGAGAACTCCTTTGGTTTCACTCAGAGTGCCTATATTTAGTGTCTTTTTAAAGTCTTTCTTTTCAAACAATCATTTTTATTTCATTGAGAGAGCTTTGAAGGTGAGTCTGTAACAGATCACACCAAAGGTCCCTGGACCAGAATATTTTCCTGTTTTTTTTTGTCTAATTTCAGTATTTACAGTGAAACTGAGAAACTTCCTGATAAACTCAATGAAACCTCTTATCGACAATGAATTATCCAGTAGATGTATAACAACATATTCTGCTTTGTAATTTCAAAGTATTCAATTTACAGTGGGGCCAAACAAATATAGGCAGGACAGATTAGGAAAGGTAAGCAAATTGTCAGTAATAAAGCTGTTAATATGATGTTCTTGCCCACAGCGGTTGAACTACTGGGACTGTAATATCTGTCTGGAAAATATGTGCATCCCAGACCTAATATAACTGTGTCCCCGTATAGGATGCATTAATGTCTTAATATGCTACTGTAGCACATTGAAATCTTATAGGAGGGAGGCAGCAGTTTACGTTTGCAGGGTTACCAGAGGTAACCAAGGGCGATTGTCAGGTCAACAAATCAATCAGTGATTTCTCAGCCAGAGACCTTTATTCTCGAGAAATATTCATCAGCCAATGCAATCCACTGTGCCACCCTTTGAGTGCAGAGTCAAGAAAATAGAAGACTCCTGAGTCAACAGGATTGACTTTGAAATCCCCCCGAAAGCAAACACAGAGGTCAAAGGTCATTCTCTTTCTCATATCGCAGTGTGGCGCACGTCTGCCTTACCCAGCATGCCCTCCTCACTGAGGGCCCTTTCTTTCCTTTCGTTTAAATCGGCTAAAGTGTCCAAATTATGTAAATGCTCCATCAGCTGCACAAGTACAAGAAAAGCCCATTCAAGCAGATCCTTTTTACGGACAAAATGATTTATTTCAGGCAGGACAGAAGGTGAAAAGCATGTTCACATAAAATGCAGAGGCATATATGAGTTAAGAATATGCAGGAAATAATTTCAAACATTTGTTTGAATATATATATAACAGATGAGTCCTCAGTGTAGACACTGCACTGAAATAGGACCAGAACCATCTGGTAGGAGCCTGTGTGCTGCATTTCACGATTTCACCTTTATCCGAATGTGTATTGCAAATGCAGATTAATGCAGTAACAGGTGAAATCTCTTTCCTCTGATGAATCTGTCAGCTCCTATTTTTCCCGGGTCTGTAACAGCAATTACGCATTTGAAAACGCTCCGTGTGCCAAGTCTGGGATTAAAGAGGTAAAGAGCAATCAGAGCGTTGCCCTACAAACAGCATACACACTGCTTGCTTCTCACTGCGCACAATTACAGATTTGTACAGAGCCATAACCAATCCTATGTGACAGCTGACTAGTTCAGTGAATCTGCAAACGCGGAGATATACATTTCATGGCAAGAGACGCAAACTGAGGAGCATATATGGCTTGGCCTGCGAGTCTGAGCCAAAGAGGTGCTTTGGGATGCACTGTTTGATTCTAACAATGTGCCAGGTTTAATCAGTGTTTCGCCTCATTCCTGCAAGAGAGACCGTGTTTTTTTTCCTTTCATGTTATCCACTGAGATAAATCCCTGACAGTGTTAATAGCAAAAGAGAAAAACCTAATGAAGACAAGATATACACGTATGCACCGTTACGCCAGGATCTTCAAGATTTCTGCTGTGTATATTGGCTCTGACTTTTTCTCATCAGCAGATTTCATCGATAATTTGTTTATTTTATTTTTTTTTTCCTCCTCTAGACACGTCTGGAAACGTTAATTTCCCATGACTTTTGCAATATGCCAGCCATAACAGCAGCATGGCTGGTTGATATTTTCATACATTCTGTTACTCAGATACTCTTTTCTTTTTCATTTTTTTGAAATGTTTAAAATTATTTTGGGCCCTTATTCCAGCATGATGTCTGAAAGTGAATGTATGCACAGTAACGTGATAACCTTGTGAAGCTTTAAAGCTGAGACTGGGGGTGAATTATATATTCTGTGCCCGATGCCGTGAAATCAGAGATTTTTGCTTCAGATGTTTTTCCAACTCCCTTTACGTCACATGGTTTGCGGTTTCCTGAGGCTTTGCCGTCCAATCAAGGCCTGATTATTTTTTGCAGACCTAATTTGCCTGATCTGCTGACTGTCTGTATATCCATGAGTTGACACCTTGACGAGAACCTTATGAACAAACAGCGACGCAGAATGTATATGAGGCTTGGCATTTCAGAAACTGCTTATTTCCTTTGCTGATAGGTGAGTATGGAGACACACATATGACAAGGTGATGGTTCAGAGTGTTTTTGCTGACCTGGAATGAAAGAGAAGGACAAGAAGCTGAATTTGGGATACTTTGTTGGTTTATGGGAAGGCCTGCCGTGGCCGAACAGGAAGTTCACTGTGCGAAAGAGTCAGCCGCAAAGAGGGCGTGGGCTGCAGAGTATCCAATCGACTACAGTCATACAGCATTGTCTCTTTACATTATTGAAGAAAGATTTCTCTTTCAAATCTTTTTTTATCTCACTTCATTTCCTCTTAGGTTTTCCTCTTAAGGAGAAAAAAATTGGCGGGGGGGAGGTCTTTTTACTTGCGTCAATTTTATGTAATATAGTTATTTTATCTGCCTTTGTTGGCTGTTGTGCGTGATGTAATTTAAAGGAAACCTGTAAAGTGAGTGGATATTGTTCCATCGTTTTAAGTGCAGCCTGTGATGGAGACATGAGAGGGAGAGAGAGCCTTGGACAAGGTACGAAACAGGTCTGCATCTTTCTGCCTCTGTATTCTTCTCCCTGAAGACTACCTCTTGGATCTCAATGGGATATCTCAGCAGCCAGTCCTTTTCTATGGCTGTAATTACAGCTCGAGGGCATGGGCGACTGTAGGATTTTTTACGGTCGGGACTTAGTTATAATTCATAGAGAAGGCCCAACTTTTTTGACGATGGCCTCAATGATACGCCATGAATCGACAGGGTAGGGGTCACTCCGGGGGCCAATCAGCTTTCAGCAAAGGCCAGTGGTTCTGTGGCGCTACCCCTGTGCGGACTCCTGCCCTAGGACTCCTCCACTAGGTGATAGAAGTCTGGTACCAATGGGGCAATGAAAAAAATCAATCCATCAATCAATAAATAAACAAATAAACATTATCTTCATGACCTTTTATTAGGATCAAGTCCAGCTGTAAACCTTTGGGGCCATCTTCTATCAAAAATTAGTGGTTTTTAGGTACATTTGCTGTTGTTACGGGTGAGAAACATCCCATATTGAAGCATGCATAATTTCCGTCAATAATAGAGCTAACAAAAGTTAAACAATACGGTGGTCGTGCAAGTCTCAGAGAATTTGATGTATGCCTCAGTCTATATACAAACACCCTGACGCGTCGTTTTTAAAAGTTCTCAGAATAAGCGCCACGTGACAGTACATTTTCACAGTGCCACATCACATACAGCTTCCACACATGCAGCAAATTCACATTGGGCAGGTAATGGTCATACGATGGAGCAAATGGCCATTACTTCACATCATGGCTGCCTGAACTACTAATAGACACCAGAAAGTTCTAGCTGTCTCTTCAGACAAGGGAAGCTGCAGACGACACAGGCTGCCTGTCCCGTAATTGCATCATACCTTCAGCTCATTCAGCAGATCCAGCACATAGGGTTAAATGCCTTATTAAAGTAGGAACGCACAGAATGTCAGATAAATCCTCTGTGCTTGTGTGGGGAGACTCTGCCTGACAGGGAATGTAGCAAAAGGCTTCTCTGCTGGACACGGGCTGTGCAATGATGGATAATGGGGAAACTCTCCTGCTCAGAAATGTAGAGGCGAATTAGGAGGAACTAGCATTGCTACCAAAAGACTGAGAGGTTTGTCTCTTGAGTGTCCCTTGAATGTTGAGTATTGTGCACATACATGCTGTAAGCTGGTTAAAACAACAAAATGATGGTACTTAGCATATATCATGCAGATGGATATTACATTCATTCATTCATTCATTCATTCATTCATTCATCCATTCATTCATTCATCCATTCATTCATCCATTCATTCATTTTCTATATTGCTTGTCCAACACAGGCTTGTCGGGGTCTGGAGCTCATCCCAGAAACAACGGACACAATGAATTAGATTATTTAAACTTAATATAACTGCATGGCTAATATGACAGTTTAATGTTCCAGACAATGGTAGGAAAGACATAGAAACTTATATCAATGCATTTTTCATCAATATTATGGCTGATGGAGGCTACTTCAAGGACCAAAGAGGCAAGTGAAGTCAGTTTATAACTCATTAATCTGAATTAGTCTCTCTTGTCATCCTTAAGGGGTCAAATTTTTAAGGCTGTTCCTTTTTTTTTCTTCATCATTTATTTAATGGTTTTTAAGGCTTGCCCACTTTTAAATGTGCCGTTACGAATCATAAAATTTTAAGGGCAAATAATTTGGCGGCCCAGTGATGTGTTTGAGGGACGCCGTGGCACGGTGCTGAATTATCCAGCTTATCTTACACGTCTGGGGGGACGTCCTTTCATCCTGTTTTTGTGGTTTCTTGAGGTGGAGGGCAGGACTTACGGAGAAGCTGAAAATTGTTTCAGGATTCTCTGGTTATAGGGAACTTCCCTGTCATTGATCCTGGGGTGGGAATAGCAAGGCCATGGGGATGCTGCAAATTTACGTGGGGCTGGAGGCAGGAGGGTAATTGAGCAGGTACTGGCGTGCTGCAGTGCTGCGTCAAAGCCTGGATCCCTCAGGAAATGTTCTGGGTGGGGGCAGTGCTCGTCGGAGGGAGGCAAGACGGGGATTGGGTCACCCCTTTTCACGGACTCCGGCTCAAGTTGAAAGCCAGCTCATAGGGCCAGATCGGATCAACCTCCTGGATCAAGGCTGCTGGCCCCGGCTGACCTTGGGGTCCGCTTACCCGCTGTGGGCACAGAACTTCCTCTTTATTACCTGCCCGTAGCTTCATGTGCCACCTTTTGTCTAAAGATAAGGCTGACAGGCACTTGACAGAAGCCGACGTACGATGCAGGTGAGGCATTTAGCTCTGACACAGAGCTGAGGGATTGAGTCGGCGGTCGCCTGATTGCGGTTGAGAGCAGTGCTGCTAAGAAAAGGCGGCTTTGTCTGATACCCATGGATGGGGGAGCCTCTACACCGAGTGTTCAATTACCCCCGCGGTCAGGGGTCAGGTCTGCTAATTGTACGGAAAGCAAAATAATCATCAAGGTCTTTGTAGCATCTTTCAATGTTTTCTGAACTCTTATCTCAATCTAAATAAGCAGATATAATCAAAAGTCACCTCAGCCCCCAAGTCATCTTAGCAGAAGGTCTAAATGCTAAAGCCATGAGAAATAAACCCCTCTCTTCATTACGCTTTCATTTCACCGTCTGTATAATTCACATCAGATCCCAGTGAAGAACACAAAGGGAACTACAAAACTGCATGTACGATGGAGAGACTTTCCGACTTGTCTTTCAAGCTGCATTTGTGCTCTTTAGAAATGGCACCTTTGTTAACAGAGTGTGACGGAAGTTGTCGCATCGCCATGTACAGCCAGCGTCATGAAAGTTGCCCGCGCAAAATGAATCGCCCAGTGACATTTAATTTCGTCCTTCATTATTTGGTTTTAAACATTGCACACTGTTGTGCAAAGGGACGGGCCGTCCCCTGGCGTCTGGATTATGCATGACAAAATGCCTGACATCTGAGCAGGACGCTCACTGGAGACTGGCTGATGAATGCATGTATGGCTGGCAAGCCAATTCAACGCCCTTTTGTCTGCAACATCACATCGTCTGGAGCAGATCGGAATTTTAAGCACGCCCCTGGTTGGAACATCCCGTGATTGACGGGTGTCTTTCCCTGAGATTCTGGGGGCCACTTGGAATGCATGAAAGCAGGAGTTTCCTCTGAGGGTAAATTATCCTGATGACCGACAAGCATTCAGTGAGCTTGTCCATCTAGATGTGTGAGTGTGTGATTTTTGGTGATGCTAGTGCTTCTGTAATCACACTGACAGTAGTTTATCTCTCGTCGGAAAACTGGATGGATGGATGGATGGATGGAGAGAGGAGAGCTGGATTGATGCTGGTCAACCCATTAGGTTATATAGGTGACCACCTAGGGTGCCATTTCCTGAGGGCTGCCAGCAATGAAGTTTGCCTAGGACACAACATCCACTTCACCCAGTACTGGATGGATGAATGAATGGTGAGATGGCAGGATGAAGGGATGGATGTCATGGTGCCGTAACAGGCTACTAATGTCTTGAGGAGTGATGAAATGGTTTTGTCGGTGTTGGAAACACTCCCCGCCCCCCGCACACTGAGCGCGGTACGATTCCTGTTTCCTCAACGATATGCTTCTCCAACATTCTCGTGCCGCACCATCAAAGGAGCCACGTAAACATTTCGGTGATACCGATCGTATTGGAGGCAAGCAGAACAGGCCCGGCACTCATTGGTCATTGGTTTTGAAGCTTGACCCTTACACTGGAGGCCTCCGCGGCTCCTGAGAAACAAGGTGGAGCAGCGAGGGCCCCGTGTTCCCTGGGCCTCCGCCAGCAGGGCCGGCCGCTAACATGCCTGCTTCCACTTTTGAGCTGGGGCTTTTCTTTCATCTCCTCCAGGCTCGCAGAGGACGGTTGGGTCATACTTTCCTTTTCCATAAACCCAATTATCCCACATGGAAGTTTGAATTGGCATGTTACATATCCTATAGAGCGGTCGCTGCCAACAGGTTAATAACTGATAACAAAACTCCACAAAGTACTGTAGGTTGCCAAGGCCGTTGCCTTATTTTATATCCGGCTTAATGAGCAGTGAGTGGCCTTTTCCACGTTTGTGAGCAGTTTAAGACCAAATGGCGCAACTGGAAAAAGACGAAATAAATGCAACCTATAACTTGACCTTTCTTCAGCCTGTGTAACTAGCTTACAGAGAATAGCTTTGCCAAGCCTTGATAGGTGCCTGGAGGCGTGTATTACACAGCTTTTCAGCATCACAGAGGAGTTAACGTGAGATATGCTGGCAGACAATTGTAGAATGCACAGGTGTTTCTTATGATAAACTGTACTGCTCCAAAAAGTTGTGCAATATGTATAATCGATGATGAAACATAATTTTGTATCTGGACTGTATGGCTGTAAAATTCTTTACTTCTCTGCCTTGTTTCATGCTCTGCGTGACTCAGTGGGTTAAGACTCTGTGATGAGATGGCCGCTCATTCAGCTTTGCAAGAGTAAGGCCCTTAACCCCAAATTGCTCAATCACCCTGGCTGATCCGGCTTTCTTAAGTTCAAGAAAACATCGGTCAAACGAATAAATGCAGCCCAGTGTGCTGACACTGAACGCACCATTCGTATGTAGCTACTGATCTTTGTTTCCCTTCTAGCATCTCAATATAAGATGAGTTCTGATCTGGGTTGTCCTCCTCCGGCAATCCCTTGGAAAGACGGAGCGCTCAGATTAGCCGGCTAGCCTTCAGAGTATACCCAAGACAGCTGCTGAACGAATTGCCCCAAAATGACGCAAAACACCCATGGACTTGTTATCAGGGAGAAATGCTGTAATTTGCAGCTTTGAGGGTAACCTTTCTGTTTCAGGTCGACTTAAAAACCAGGAGCACATGCCAGCGAGTTTCCGCTCTGCCAAGTCCGTGCTCGCGCCCCCCTCCCCCCTGTCCAGACGAGCTGGCACGGTGGCCCCCAGCAGGTGGGCTGCTATGTCCGTATCAGATGCACCCCAGGGCTGAAATGCTCGGAGAAAAGTAATTTCCTACCCTCTGCACAAAGGATCCATTGCAAAGGATCCATGTGGTGCTTAAGGGAAGCTTCACTATCCCCCCCACGGCAAACATCACTGCCCGATTTCACTGTGTCTCACGGGGGCGCCAGTGGTGAAACTTGCTGGAGGGGGGGCTGTCCCCTTAGGAGAAGATGGCCAACTGGCACTGCACGCATGACCTGTTTATGTCAGACAAGGTCATAGGTTTCGGATGCGCATTGGAAGGAACCAAATTACCAAATCAGCCCCGAACCCCCCCAGCTGCCTAAACACCCACTGTACTCACACAATATTGGCAGGGTCCATGTTCCTACTGTCCACACCCAAATCTGTGCTCTTGATGTCAGTGGTTTTAAACAGCCTGTACATCATTTGTATACATTTCTCATGACGCATATTATTCTGCATTTAAGATTTGAAATAGAAATGGATGAAAGTATAGAGACTTTCCTGAAATGAAATATTTCATTGTTCATGCAAAATTATTTTGTTCTTTGAGCTGTCTTTAGGCATGTTTGTGCTTTTATTCTTTATAAACTGCTGGATTGCACATGAGGTCTATTTAGAAATGCAAACTTTTCAGAAACAGCGGCCATGGTTCTGGATGACATTAAAACCATGTTACTAGTGTGAATTTGAAACAGGAAGTCAAACACAGCATTCTGACTTCTCTATGCTACGTGGAACACATATTTTAGCAGTTTTGCTACATAGCACTGGGTTTAAAATATTCAGTAACAGAGGACATGACTGCAGCATGTGAGTTTAGAAAAATGTAAATAAAAAGAAAATTTGACAAATTAAAAAATGATCTTTCAGTAGAGGTGACACGGTGGTGCAGTCATTAGCGATGTTGCCTGATAACTCTGGGGTCAGAGCTTGAGTCTATGCCAAGGCTCCATGTGTGTGAAATCCAAAACCATGCTAAGGAGAACTGGAGTTGCCAAATCGTTCATAAATGGGATTGGTGTGAGTGCACTGTGATGGGTCAGTGCCCCATCCTATCAGGACCCTGCATAGGAGGAGCGGGTATAGAAAACAGATGGGTGGGTAGATGGATCTTGTAATGTAATTAGTCTCAGTTTGACTTTTGCTGAGTTGTGTAATGTAGAATTCTTAAGAAAAATGTAGAAGAAAGAGCGGTGGTATGATAGGAGGTTGAGGTAATTCCATTAGGGATACTTCTTCTAAATTCTATCCTTTAAGACAAGGAGATCAGAAGAGCGCTGAACGCTGTATACCAGAGTCTCCCAATCTGCTGCTCAGGGACCCCAGACAGTCCACGTTCTTGCTGGTCCCTCCTAGCCTGTCCTGGGGGGGTCCCGAAGGACTGGGTTGGGAAACACTTTTGTATATTAACAGTGAGACAGACTGGTGCACTGCTACAGTTTGCTGGGGAGTGATTGCCTTCCCACGGGGGGGGGGGGGGGGGGGGGGGGGGGGGGGGGGGGGGGGGGGGGGGGGGGGGGGGGGGGGGGGGG
>JAODKF010000009.1:17504248-17556903 GCA_026779585.1 Mormyrus proboscirostris
CTTCTAAGGTCTCGTTTTATCTGGGGGCCCAGAATTTTTAGCAGAAGCGTGATACATTTCTTTTGTCATCGTGACCCTGCATATAGTGTGGCATGGTGGTTCAATGGTTAGCACTGGTGCCTCTGGGTTCTCCCAAAAAAAAGCTAAGATGAATAAGAATTGCCAGCTTGTTGGTAAGTATGAATGGTCTGAGTACCATGTGCTGGGTTGGCGCTCCGTCCTAGGTTATTCCCTGCCTTAGGATACACTCTGGACCCCCGTGACCCTGCACAGGACAAGCGGATATGGAAAATAAATAGATGGACTCAGGTGTGCTTAACTGCTAGAATTTGTGTCGCTACAAAAAGCCTCTTGGTCTGTAGGCTGTAGACTAAACATCATCTGCTCATGTGAACTGTCCGCTTTCTGCATTAATTGAGCCTTTTTCGGATGTATTTTGGAGCAATGCAAAACGGTCATTAAATTTATCGTAAATCATCCTTTAAAACTGTGAACCGCAAATGAGATGTAAGTGGGCTTTTCATAAATGAAGGGCTTTGAATAAGCGCAAAGGCTTTGGGCCTTCAGTATTGCCAATACAGGGTTATTGCGTTATTGAGTCTTCTGCCCATTGTGCCAGAGCTCTGTCTATGGAAGAGGCCTGTCCTTTTACTGGAAAATAGAAGGGGAGAATTATGAAATAATGCACCTTCCTTCTGAGTCGTCGGCTTTTTACAATGCACTTGTGCTGTGTCACAGTAAGCGCCTGAACTACCTTCCCATAAGCCCCTGGGAAGAACAGAGACTTGGCGGCATGAGAAGTGAATCGATGCGGCCTCAGAGTTCAAGGGCTCCTAAGCGAGGACACGGCAGTAAACTGGCAGGGTACACTAAGCACTCATGAAGGAATGCTTTATTAAAGCCCAGCTCAAACATCTCTCCTTCACACTACTGGGAGCGATGAAATTTATGCGACTGCACATTTGTGTCATGCAACACGAAGCTGCCGTTCATCTTATCGTCAGCCTCAATGTTTCCGTGGAGACTGAAATTACCAAGACTTCTGAAAACATTTAATTGCCATTCATAAGGTGGTATATAGCTATAATGGTGGTTCTTACAGTAAAATAAATCTTGTTATTGTGAATCTCGAAGGGCATCATTGGCATTAACGTGACTGAAGCTTTTAGCGAATCAAAACATATGCATAATTTTAAATTCCACTATTTACAACACTATAATTAGTCAAAATAGAAGAAAAATAATATATGTTGTAGACTACATTATAAACATCTTTTGGTGGACTTATTATCTACATAATCTATATAATAAAAATAATAATTATAAGAATCATTATTATTATTATATAATTATATTGCTATATTTTTATTTAGTTTTCTTTGTTTGCATTTCTCACATTTGTATGTCTTTTTATTTGTCACATCTTTGCAAGACTGAATAGCAATAATCTGAAATACATACTTTCATTACTTGTTCTTGTGAATGAACAGTAAGTATGTCCTAATTATTTTTGAATTTGTTGTAAATCATGTGTGAGTAATTTTAGAAAATTTGAAATATGAATGATATAACAATGTTGACATCAAACTTATTGGTATTTTAGCAATCCATCATTCTGTATTGCTTTTACATGTTTCACTGGGACTTATAAATCACTCCAATCAAAATCAAATTAAACAGCTGGAAGCATTTCTTGATGTTCGCATCAAAAACGTACAAGTGTATTTCTGTCATATCGATATCAACGCTAACATATGATTATTGGGTACCACTTAGAGAACACAAATACTTAGTAGTAACTGAGTTACTACTGATGTACAAATCATGAACAAATCATGCATAAATATAATTGCTACTTTGGATGGAAGAAGTATCAGCATTTCACTTGTGTTGAGATCAGTATTTCACCTGTGTTAATCATTGTTCCTGCAATATTTCCTTAGTAGTTCCTTCAGAATGAACTAACAAATATAGTAACTGCTTGATGAGAGATGAATCATGAATCATTAACGATGAATTAACATGAGATCAGTTATTTCATATGTTATTCATTATTTGTTTCTACTGTACTTCTTTCAGTGGTTCATTCAGTGGTTCACAAAGGGTTACAGATTTAACAGATATAGTAACTACTGTAGGAATGTAACAATACACTCTACTCAGGATTCTATACGATTCATGATTTTTAACAGGATGAGCTGCAGACAAATTTATTCAAAAACATTCCTTTAGTTATCTGTTTAAACTGTGTAAAATGTGTCCTCTTCTTAACAGTGCAACTGGAATTAAATAAATACTGTTTAAAAAAAAAATCCCAAATCAAAATAAATTTTAAAAATTCTTCAAATAAATAAACAGCAACACTTTACATTAACTGCACCTTTAAAATGCTTTTATATTGCATTCATAAAACGTTCAGTGCACCTTCATAATGTATTCATTAAGTATTCAGAAATCACTCATAAACATCATGCATGTATACATCCTAACATCCCTTAACAGCTGTAGTATACATTAATAACAAACATTAGAATTGTATAATCATGTAATGTTTGTTATTAAAGTATATTAAAGCTGTTAAGGGATGTTAGGATGTTGGAGTGTACTTGCATGCTGCTTATGAATGTTCTATGAATGCATTATAAAGGTGCACTGAATGTTCTATAAATGCATAATGAATGCATTATGAAGGTGCACTTAATATAAAGTGTTACCAAATAAACAAACAGCTTGCATGTGCAGCATTTTAGTGTGGTTTTCCCTTTTAATAATCTTTGCTCTGGCAGTGAATTTAGCTCACTGTGGTGCTGAAGCATGTTCAGTGTGCTATTTGTGTGTTATCAGTCTTTTACAATGTTTGCACGCAGTTTTTGACTTGTCCGTGCTTTCCTCACCGTTTTCATTTGTGATTACCGGAAAGCTAAAATGCTACCACACCGTAGTGTCCTCAATTTCAAATTCGCTCGCCATCTCGTGTTCGGTCAAAACCAAAGACTAATGTACAACGTTGACGTGAATACACAGTGACATATTATACCAGTTTTTCTGTTGAAGTACTGTGAAGTACTCCTAATGTAGCGATTTATTTTCCACATCAGCCAGTCATACATTTACATGGATTTTTAATCGATTCGCGATTCTTCATTACATACCTAATAGTAACAAATATAATACTTGCTGTATTGGGCAAGATGGGCAAGATGTGACGATTCAGCAATGATGAACAAACATGGGAACAGTATGTAACTAAGACTTAGCTTGTGGTTAACTACTACATAAGTAATAGCATAATTCAACATTATTTGTGTCCCCTAAAGTAAAGTGTTACCCATTATCGCATTGTATACCTCTGAGCATAACGCTTAGGATTTTGTGCTTCTGGACATTTACTGAGCCAATTTAGGAGAAATAACCGAACAGCATTGTCCCCTCCTGGGATTTAAACTGTCACAGGGACAGTTTGTGAACACCAGCTGTTTGACAGTTTGTGGAACCAGCTGATATCTTGCACAATCTGTGGTTGATAGATTAAAATATTTAACATGTATTAATTTTAAATAAATGACATTTTACTTTAACTTTTTTTAATGCGTACCAGTTTTCCGCGTTAATGAAGTGCACGTGATTGGATGAGGTGCGGGAAACCGGGCATGTTTGTCATCTTGTGCTCACCTCTTGTGGAGCTGCGGACAGGGGATGCGTGACACTCCAGCATCTCCCGTCACAAAGCTGTCTGTACCTTCCTGATTTATTAATACCGCTTAAGTGCCTCAGACCATCTGAGTGTTTCGGGAGGCACTTTTTCCGCTGACTCTCCTACCCCCTGGATGAATTTTTCATCTCGGAGGGGGAGAATGCTCTTGTCCATGATGTACATATTTTATTCATGCGGGGGCTTTCAAAACACAATTTTAATTGAGCTGAATCCAGCCATTGACCCCCGCCCCCGCACCCCTTTCTTTCCAGGCACGTCCGGGGTGCTGAGTGGGGGACTTCCGGAGCGTCAGGTCCTGCTGGGTGTGGGACCATAGCCAGCCAGTCTGATCCAGATAACCAACAGCACCTTGTTCTCCTAATGTCCTCACAAACGGAGTAGGTCAGATGATACAAAGGAAACAAAAACAAGCGACATGTCGAATGAGGCCAACTTGCTTTCATTGGATATGTTCAATAAGTGGCAGTAATCATTGGTTAGTTTTTATAAGTGGTGTAGTGGATAAAGACTTGTGCTTGTGGACAAAAGTTTGCGGGTGAAAATCCGAGAGGGATAATGGCTTTTGCTCCCTGCTATGGTGATATAAATGGGCAAATGCAACCGATTTAAACCCTTGGGGGCAAATTGTACACCTGCAAAACAAGGTGGAAACACTTCTTATTTGTAAGTAGAAATATGATTTTTGAGCAACATAACATACTGTGTATTATGCTGTACTAAAAATCATATTTACGCTAAAAATAAGAAATGCCATTATGGTGCAAGTATGCTTATGGAAAAACAGGCAACAGAAAATTGCTATAAAAAGATTGAAGTAGCACTGGTGGGGAACTTTTTGATTCCCTAAATCTGTTTTGACAGATGTCACACTGATCTGAGAGATGTGAAGCAATTTCACCGACCCGGGATAAGAGTGTTTTTGAAGAGTGATTCCTGACAATGAGTTTCTAAAAGAAAGTATCAGCAATGCTATTGCACCAGTAACATGCACTTTGACATCCCACTTTGAAATCTATTTTTACATATCTATTTTTTTTTTTTTGATGTATAAGATGTTTGGGGATTTATAGCATTTCTTCGTTTTTACATTTAGTGAAATGTCACCAAGCTCATTTGCTCAGAATAGAAAATAGCAATAAGGTTAATGCAATAGAGCGGCACAGTGACACGGTAGTTAGCACTGTCGCCTTACACGACTGGGACCAGGGTTCAAGTTTCCGCAAATGCCTCCATGTGTGCAGAGTTTGCCTCTTCTCCCTGTGTCATCGTGGTGTTTCGTCTGTGTACTAGTTTCCTCTCATAGTTCGAAAACATGCTGAAATTAGCAGAGTTACCAAATTGTCTTTAGGTGTACATGTGTGAGTGAATGGCGTGTGAATGTGCCCAGTAAAGGACTGGTGCCACATCCTGGCATAGGTTATGCACTATTGATTTGCTATGGAGGGAAAACCATTGTGTAAGGCCGAGCATGTCTGCATGCTGGTATAAAGGTTAAGAAAGAAGAGTGATGATCGACAAAGGGTGCCTTCTATTCCTCTCCGTTAACAAACGACCTCGACCGACTAGAAGATGGTGCCTTGACCTAAGAATGAAACTCTTCACGGGTTGAACATCTACTGTAGGATTCACTAGTCTAAATACCGAGCGTTTGTCACAGAAGGACAAATCAGAGAGGCCAAAGAAACCTCTTTTGAAATAGGGCAAATCACAAAAGAGCATGGGTGAAAAGAGGAAGGCATCTTGAATAAGGATAACTCAATATGGCAGGAAAAACTGCGAGGACAACAGAGAGCGGCTTGTAGCACTCGAGTTTCGAGAAGATTGTGCGCTTAGGGAAAGTGCAACATGGTCAAGTGTGAAAGGAGAGCCTTTCAAAGGGTCTGATTAGATCACACTCATGAATGTCATGGTATGTGCTTCCTTAAATAGATCTTTTTGGGCTGACACTTGATTCAATTACAGCGTCTTAGATTTAGAGTCACGCAGGACTGCAGATTTAATATAAACATTAGCTATTCGTACAAATCGTCGTTATTGCTAAGAATTTAAAAATGTTTATGCATTAGGCAGTTTTTGTGTACACTTCCAATTGATGATTATGGATTAGGAAACCATTTAATTTAAATTGCTACCTACATTGTATGGCTTTTCTTCGTAGAATCACAGATCCATAAACAAGAGCAGAAGAAACCTCCACGTTTTACTGACCAACGGTATAAATATCTGAGTAAGTAAAGAGGCTAGTTTAACTTTTATTTTTTTAATGGTTAACAACCTGACTTGCACCTTTCCTGTGAAAGGAACATATGTTCGCTTTTAGATTGCAAAATATCATCTTTAAGTAGTACAGTAAGCAGGAATCATGAATCTTGAAGCTAAATGCCTTTAAAATCTCCATGCTGTGGGAACACAATGTGAGATTATATGAATTATGTGGATGCCTGTAGGCTCATGCTGGACAGGTTATCAAAAGCAAGGTGAGATTATTAAGATAGTCGATACAATTTTAGACAGCGAATCAGGTTTTGTATATGAATTTTTCATCTGTAGCTTATTTCTGGCGACCATATTGCCAGGTGAGCCGGACGGGTCATCAAGCATTCATCACCGCTTTTGGCTACTGTAATATCAACAGGTGTCTAATTTGTGACTATTATGTAAATAGTAGTGGTTTGAAGACCAATGGTTTGTCAGATTTCCCGTAATATAATCCCACACAGAGCAAGGACATGGATCGCACAAAAAAATGTAATATTCTGAGCACATTAGCATGCCAAATGTCTTGCAGCTGCCCGCCAGGTTAAACACAGATAGCAAGGGCACCTTTTAAAATGCCATCATTTTTCAATAACCAATGGCATGGGAAGAGTGAATAGTCTTTTTATATATATATATACACAAATAATTGATATATTAAAATATAAGGAGCTGGCTTTCCCATATACTGTGGCACAATTTTTTGTTGTTATAAATGTTATAAATGTTTCGGCCAATTTTAATGATACTTTTCAACCAAGAATGCTATGTTGTGTGTGAACAAAAATGCTTGAAATGAGGTGACAAAAAAGCATTATACTTTAGTTAATGTGTTATTATAGCGACAGTAAATCTTCGTATAAGACCAGTATAGTCCAGCACAAATATAACAGGGTGCAGGTCCAATGAAACAATGTTTCTTTTACTTACAGTATTTGGTTCACTATTGCAGGAACACTGCAAAGCAAATTTGGTTAATTATGTATGTTTAATAAAAGAAGTTTGTCAGTGTCATTATGTAGGCTACCTCAGCTGCTAAAAAGTTCTGAGTGCCGCCGTTGGGTACCACTGTCACCTCACGCCTGCCCAGCTGGCGGCGTGAATCCTGCCCTCACTGCGTGCGTGTGGAGTGTATGTACTGTCCCATATTGGGGGAGCGGGGGTGGGTCGCCATCCTGTCCAGGGTGTCCCCTGCCTCACACGCTGGGCTGCCTGGAATAGGCTCCAGGCTCACCGAGACCCCATTCTGGTTAAGTGCTTGGAAGCCGGATAAATGGGTGTAGCTTTGTTTGTATGGGCTATTTATATTTCAGAATGTTTTATTTTAATGGTGGCCTAATTTAATGTTTAACCAATTTTTTATTATTATTATTTGTTCATTTATTTATTTAAGGCAGCTGTAAGTAAATGAGTTACAGAAATACCTGTTTTCCCCGGCCTCTTGTTAATGGTATTGCAATGATGTCACTAGTGTAACCCTGAAGAACTCTGCACTCTGACATTTAGAGATTCTTCAGATTTTGTTCTGTGGAGTTCACCTTACACTAATGATGCATTACAAAGATTCACTGTAATGTCACCAGGCACTGAAAACAGGGCTTTAGGCAAGACTAAGGGGAGGTCTGGTGTAGCCAAAATGCTACCAGGGGGGTGTTTTACAAAGCAAGATTTCTCTGCTAGCTGGGTTAGCTTAAGCTTGAAGTTATGATTGTTCAATAGGAATGCTCTTTACCTAAACTCCTACTGGAAAATCATAACTTCTAGCTTAAGTAAACCCAGCTAACTGAGAAATCTTGCTTTGTGGAACAAAAACACTAATTTCCACCTCGAAATCTGTTTCAAGATGTGTGATGACAGGATCCTCCATTAAGAAAAATAGCTGCAACAATAAAACAATCCCGTAACTTTTTAATATGTGCTATACATCATGATGCTTTCAATACAAATCTTTTAGAGGGATTTCTAAAGACATCACAAGACATTAAAATCGGGTGGAGAATCTGTGTTGTTTTCGCCCACGACCCAAATCAAGATAAGTGGTCGGAAGATGGATGAATATATGTTTTTAATTTTGTCTTCAGCAGTATTTCTGTTATTTGGGACAACAGGCATCTTAATAAATAAGAGTAGAATACGCTGCTTATAGCGAATGTCAGGTCAAGCACTTAAATACCTTTCCCTGAGGGTACGGCAGCATATGATTAATTCAAAACTTTACATATGACTTTGTATCATATTTCATCATGCATTTTTTATATTTTCAAATTGCCTGGCAGGGCAACTCACTTTCCCTGCTGGGAACGAGGGAACCGTTGCTCCATTAAACCGGTTTCTTTTAAAGTGATATCTTTAAAAGCAGAGCATTCTGAGAAAGTGAAGCGGAGCGAGTTGGGTTTTTCCCCCCTTTTCCAAGTACATGAAACACTTTTGTGGGCTTGGAGGAATGGCAATACCAAACACGCAACAAGAAAATGTCGACTCAGTAGTATGGCTATACTGTCTGCAATTTGGGCCTCTTTTCTTTGCTTCAGGATATAAAAAAAATAAAATCCTGAAACATCAACCACTCAAATTAGCTGGTCAAATGCAGAAGCTCTTTCCTGCAATTTCCTAAAATTCTAGAAGCATTTTTCCCTCTTCTCAAGGCCAGCATATTCAACATATTGCTTCCTTTAACATTACAGGAAATGGCAATGGTGGCAATGCCCAAAGGCTGTAGTTCAGTCATGGGACACACGTGAGCCACAGCTGAATATATGAAAGTTATGACTTTATCAAAACAGAATTTATGTATGGGCACAGAATCCTCCGGAAATGTGAAATAAAATGCAAAAAAACTAAGCCATGTGTTTCACATCTGGTTATGAATCTGTATTTTCCCACGAGAATATGACACTGCGCAGAAATGATGAGAGTATCTGCAAGGTAGAATTCAAAATAGTTAGTATATCACCATTAAGAGGTGTTGAGAAATTCGGGAATTCTACCCTACTGACTTCTGACTCTGGTCTGGAGCTGCAGCACTCATGTACATATGTTGCTAACTGATGTCTTTTAAAAAAAATTGTACTTTACATCTGTCCCAAATGTATGGATACATAAATAATGTAGATTACATGCATATGATTGGGTCAGATTTTCCCTGTTCCAATCCTCCTAGCCAATTACGTGTACAGAGAACGCCAGACCAGGTCTGCATTTTTAGAACCATAAATACTAATAGGACCGACCTAGATGCTGTCAGTTGTAGTACCAGGGGTCCTGGAAACAACCCTCAAATGCAGTATTGGACTGAAAGCGGAGCAGAACTGTAAGGATATGTTATGCTTATGCTGTGCATCGACATCTTATTGACATAGCCTGCACACGCAGTGCTTCAAACGCAGACAGTGTAGGACTCATGCTGCCCTGAAGGAAGAGAACCAAAAACAAAACTCCCTGAAAAAGACAACAATAAAAAAATTAGAAAATGTGGTTGGATAATAAAATCTACAAGCTATAGATGTTTTATTGAAAACTCTGAAATGGAAAAAAACGAAGTAAATAATGCAAAAACATAAAATCTAACAAACTAGGTGGATGTGATATTGATCTAGAACTTGGCCGCATATCAAAGATAAAAGGCGTGAATGTGTCAGCTTGCCTTTGCTTTTCTCTGTTAAGAGTTTTATCCCATATATCACCATGAGTCTTAACAGTACTATCCATCCAGTTTCCATATCGGCTTATTCTGTGTCATGCCAAGCCTGGAGCCAATCCCTGCAAGCGGGGCACATGAGGCGGGTACCTCCAGGACAGGATGCCAGTCCATCACGGAGTGGACACTCACATTCTCTATGGGCTCTTCGAGACAGCTGTTCACCTGTCAACTTAATGTTTACTCCTAGAGACTATAAGTATGGCATTCCTCCTGAACATTTTGTATTCTCTTTATCTCACTGGGCTCCCCGAAGGCAAATTCATTGTTGGAGACTGAGTCCATCTACCTTAATGCTGATCATCCTCTTCCTCATTTATCTTCAATTTTTTAATGCATTTTTGGTATTTTTCATGAAATGCTCAAAATAAAGCACCCAATGTAAACAAAGTGTTTAGACTGTGAAACGAAAAGCAACAGGCAAACAATTCCCCCCTCAAAAGGTCAGAGCTGGAAACCACAAACCAGGTGGCGTAAAGCCGCAATGCTACCTATTGATCGACTGCAATTCCTATCAATAAGATGATGGTCAGGATTATTGTTTTTACAAGATGGCTTAAAGATGATCACTTACATTAGGTTGTAAATGGCCTTAACCTTTGTATTGATGGTATGGAGGAAAATAAGGTAAAAGACTGTTTATGCTCAGAATGAGCATCACTTCCTCATGTGAAGATTTTATTGTACACATTCATTTTGCAACTACTAATTTCCTGTTATTGTTATATTAATTGTATTTATCCTTATCTTACTGTATTATTTTTTTTTATTCTACATTGCATATTTCTTTTCAAGCACAGAGCAAAACATCTTAACACACACATGTACAGTGCATGTTTGCGTATTTGACAAGTAAAACTTCAAATTGGAAATTAATTTGCCCAGTGAACAGTCGACCACCCAACTCCACGGGAAGGAAACGTTTTTGTCGGCTCGAGAAGATGACTCACTGAGGTCTGCTACTGTATAGCTGAAATTGTCCTTAGCACCAAGCTCCAGCGAAATGCAGTTGGCTGTGAGTCTATCACGTCCCAAATGACTAACAAGTGAGTAATTCATCGTTGCCTTCCTGGCGAAAGACGATCATTTGCTCTTCAATGGGACCCAAGGAACTAAGTGCCCAAGTTTGACAGAATTAAATCTGACTTTTTGAAGTGACTCTCTGGATGTACTTGACTGTCACTATTTATTTTGTGCCCATTCATGATGAGCTATGGCTGCTTTTGCAGAAGTACTATCTATCTTACAGGCACATAACAAACAGTCCCCTGTGTGTGAAGGAGACCTTGTTGTAGGCGTTCTGAAGAAGAGAGTGCAGCTTCCTGTTTTATCATGCTGGCAGTGCATGTAACATGTGCGCCAATCCAAGCCAGCCTGAAAACAGTGCAGGCTGAGGAAATTCAGATATGGAATTCATAATGATACGTCCATTAGAATATTGTGAATGTCACACAGCCATATATTTATAGTCTCATTCTTCTTTGTATGTTGTGTTTTTCTATGTCTATCTGTGTATGTTTCTATATTTACGGTCCTTGTCTATGTATATTGTATATGCTGTACAGCTGGCTGGGGTGTCAGCGAAATCACATTTTACTGCTCTATGCACACTGACAATAAACATTCTAAACTCATCATATTTTATTCGGAAGAACACGCTTCAGATTTCCTACACATCATGGCTTTGAGGGGGGGAAACCCCCTGAAATTACTGCGAGATAAAATTAAATTTCATGAACTAGATAATTAACAAGGCAATTAAGAGGTAAGCTCAGCTACTCATATGCTTTTTAAAGAACACATGAATCAGGATAAGATCGCACAGGTGTCGTAAGGAGAAACAAACAAGAAAGAGAGAGGGAAAAAAAAAGTGTAAAATTTTCTGACAGGCGAGATGTGCGACAAACTCCCGGGGGCAGCGACTTGTTGACACTCAGGAGTAGAGATGCTCTGTCTACTGCTGACAGATAAAAATGAGTAACTGCAACACACTTGGTGACGGGCTCCGAAAGCCTTTCTCTTTCTGAAGGGGACTCGAGGGTAACCAGAGCCCATTGTGCGGCCAAAAGACAGGGCTGTTCAGTGCATTATCTCTCTGAAGTACTCCCACCCCACATTTTGACCCCAAAGTTGTCCATTCCACTCAACAACTCTTAGAGGTTGGATAGATTTGGGATGGATAGTAACACAGTACAGAAGTTCTTCATCCGAAACAGTATGTGGCTTAGTGGGTCAGCGCACTATACTTGAAATCAGAAGGTCACTAGATCAGATCCCTGGGTCGGCTGAATGATTTCACCAGTGGATCCTTAAATGAGGCCCATACCTGTAACTCCAATCTCTCTGGTCTAACCCGGCCTTCTCAATCGTATGTTGCTTAGATTATAGCATCTCAACCAGATAACAAAAAATATAAGCGGAGTTGACCAGAGAACCTAAACTGAAAATAAGCTACAATTTCATTTGTTTTGGGCATTTTATAAATACGTATTTACTTTTATCATTTCTTGCCTTCTGTGTTGGGTTCTCGCCCCATCCTGGCATATTGCCTGACTTGTGCTTGTAGCTTCCTGGATTATCTTCAGACCGCCCGCGACTCTGAATAGGATAAGCAGTTACATTAAATAGATGGATGGGTGGTGTTAACTTTTATCATTTCTTGCCTTCTGTGATGGGTTGGTGCCCCATCCTGGGTTATTCCCTGCTTTGTGCCTGTACTGGAGCTTTCAGAATAGGCTCCGGACGCCGGGGACCCTGCATAGAACAAGTGGGTATGGAAAATGGATGAATGAATGAACATTTCTTGTATTCAATGTTATATATATTCCTCATTTATGGGCTACAACAGCCGCTTAATGCTTTAAAAATCGTGAAATCAGTCACATGTCAGAAGCTATCGAGTATGTCAGGCCAAGCTCAGACAAGACAATCAGCATATGCAGCAATGCTTCCATGGCGGACATGGACACATTAAGCCACTGAAAAATCACTTAAGGCTCTGTGCAGATTCACCCTAAGCAAACCGCTCAAGCAGCATAAATGAATTTCATGATATACAGGGATATTTTCCCCCATAGCAATTTCATTTTGAGGATACAATATGAATCAACTTACAGCAATTGAAACAACCTCTTGTCTCTCAGAATATCATTTATTTCGCTATTATTTTTCAAATTAAGTCACCGACCCAATTCGCCACAACGTCCCACAGAATCGAAATACTGAAAGACAAAACCAACAATAATAGAATTTGAGCTTGAATTATTCCCTTTTTCCATATGAACAGCTATGAACAAAATTAATAAAACCAGGAAATTGTTCTTTTTTTTAGTTCCATTTAAATAGCTGATAGATGTGTGATAAACTAATATTGAAAATGATATTTCACAATGACTACCTAACTCCTCTTGCATTGGCTTTTATTTTATATTTTCCCTGCAGCCAACATGGTGACTGTGGCCGGCACAGAGGTCCAGGTCTCCGTGCCTGTCGTCATCCATGCTCCATGCTCTGTGGATTCTGTAATTTCCATTTTCATGCTGTAATTGAGCTGTTATCTATCCGTGACTGTTTATGCTCATGCCCCGAGTGGCCGTTGGCGGAAATGCGCTTTCAGCTCCAGCTTTAAGGCATCGCAGGAAGGCTGAATGACGTCTGAGTAAAAGCGAGTCCGCTGTATGCATCGGGAAGCACAATCCCTAGCACTTCCTATTAAATTAATCATGTTGGACTTAGCTTGTATTTCCAATATGCATGCATAATAAAGCAGACGGCTGAATTTTCTTAAAAAAAAATCATATACATGTTGAATTAAACTGGGTAAATAACTATAATAAAATGATTTAATCGCGGTGCGTGAGCTATTTAAATATGACATGTCGTGATCAAGATTGAGAGAAGCACAATCATTCAGGGGAAGTCATTCTTCTATGGAAGAATGGTACATTTATGTGACATGCAAGACATGCAAAGCACATTACAGAACCGATGGGAGCCATCTCAAAAACCACCACCACGCAGCACCCACCAGGATGATGCGACGGCAGCCATTCTGCACCAGTCTGCCTGCCACACAGTAGCTAAGGTGGCGAAGGGGCAGGAGTGAATTCACCAATTAGATATAGGGGATGATTAGGAGGCCAGTTTTGAAAGGGCCACAGTGGGCAGTTTTAGGCAGGGCTTCAGGGTATCACCCCTACTCTTTTAGAAGATGCCCAGGGATCTTTCATGACCTCAGAAGGTCAGAACCTTAGTTTTACATCTTACACGAAAGACGGTTCCATTTTTACAGCGCAGTGTCCCTGTCAGTGCACTGGAACACTGGGACCCACACTGACCCCAGGATGGGCTCCCTTGTTGGCCACGCCGGCAGCTCTGCCAGCAGAAAACCAGCTTTCCTAGTTCCCCATCCAGCCTGATCCAAACCTGCTTCGCTTTAGGCAAGTTACCCAGCCTGAACTGCAGGTGGTACGATGCTGACGTAGCTCTATCGCTTCACACCTCCAGGGGTTGGGGAATCTTGCCTCCACTGTCTTGGGTGTGGAGTTTGCATTTTCTCCGCAGGATATGCGGGTTTCCTTTAGGTTACTCCAATTTTGTCTTATAGCCCAAAGACATGCAGTTAGGCTAGGTGCCCGCAGTGATGAATGGTTGTGTGTGTGTGTGTGTGTGTGTGTGTGTGTCTGTGCATGTGCGTGTATATGCCCTACAATAAACGTGCATCCTGTCCCGGCTGGACCTCAGCCTTGTGTCCTAATGCTGCATGGGATATGCTCCAGTCCCCCCAACCATGACCAGAATAAGAGCTTAGAAGATGGATGATCAATATTGCTTTTATAATCAGTTAAATAGTAATATGCTAGAGCAGTGTTTCCCAATCTGGTCCTAGGGGACCCACAGCCGGTCTTTGCTCCGTCCGAGCTCCCTGCCAGACGGTCCATATTTTTGGTCCCTCCCAGCTTCTGGTGACGTGGACTGTCTGTGTGTCCCTTGGACTGGATTGGGAATCACTGTATTGGAGGCTTGTAAGTATACTACAATCTGTCCTATTTTCTGAATTGTCCTCTTTTCTATGCAGCTATAATGAAATCCTTGAACTTAAAGTACTGCTTTATCTCTTCATCATAACATTTATGGATAGTATAATTGTACTCTTAGCTGATGGCTTGTGTAATATCCTCTCCTTACTTCTCAGTGTCTACGGCGTGATCACAGATGTCACAGATTGGAGTCTGGAAATAGGAGAGGCTACTCAGCTGAGACCCTTCTTTAGTTGTACTGGCGACAACACGGGTTAACAGGCCAGGAAACTCAGCCACCATGAATTTAATGCCAAAGACGGGATCTGTTTTCAAGCCAGGTCTTGGCAATCTCACTTGAGGGCAAAGTCAACATAGCCTGCTATATTAGCATAAAGAAGCCATGATGGAGGTATAACTTCCGCCATTCCCCTTTAGTCGGAAATAACGTGGGGTCTTAGATGACCAAAGTATTATTGTCTAGATGGCATGAAATAGTGCTTCTTAGATTACCCAGCCCTATGGCCAATTTAGGCATCTTTCAGAACCGATCCAGTCACAGCACCTTATCACACATAGCCAATTCAGCCGCAAGATCACTGTCAGGAAGCAGTTTTCTATCCTTGCTGAAGAACAACCTGTGACATTTTCTAGCAGAGCAGGGTTTTATGGATATGAGGACTGCACGATGAAGTCACAACCAAAATATTTGCATCTCCTTAATAATAATTTAACTTTAAAAAACAGTGGCATGTGGAATTTAAGTTTCCACATATTTTTTCTCTGCTGACAAAGTGAGCTAATAATAGAGCTGATTCCCCCCCTCCCCCTTTGACTAGATTCTAGATGATTCCATTTTTTTTCCTATTACTTGTCTGCATTAGAAATCCACAAAATGTAAAGTTTTCTATGCCAGGCCATAGCAGAACATGAGTGAGGCTTAAGCACTTGGAAACTGCTTAGTGTGAAGGGGACGGAATGAGGGCTGAACTCGCCAGTGATTGTGTGTGGGGTGCGGGAATGGGGGGGGGCTACATGTCGCATGTTGGTCAGAGCTGCGATTGAATAATTCAAACCATTTACATCAGTAGAAGCGGCAGCTTTGCGGGAGCCATTTTGATTCCGCTCTTTGGCGGCAATGAGGGGCGGAGGAGGGGCTGCTGCAGAGGTGGGGGGAGATCTCAAGCACTCATCATGTGCATCTGGCTGAGATTAGTGCTGACCGGCGATGTCAGGGACCCCATCCATCACATGGGTGTGCAGCAACCACTGTACCACTCCGTCACTAACACCACAAGCAAAAAAAGTAACAAAAAAAAAGTGCCTTTTAATCAATGCCACCCCCCCCACCAAAAAACAGCAATTTCTCCAAGTTCTTATTTTGCATGATATGAACTAGTTTTTCACGATATTCTCAAGAGGTAATTTAGCTATTTATCCCCTCAGAGCAAAAAGAGACAGAAAAAAACAAAAAAATAAATAAATAAACGAAACATGACACAAACGCAAACCTGTGGCACCACAGTGCCGACGGACATTTAACTGCCTTCCATTTTCCTCCAACCCCCCCGTCAGTTTGACTTGTGTGGGGAATTATTATGGGCTGGAAAGGTCAGACCTCACTAGATTGTGGAAGAACACTAATCATCTCGATGGCACCACAGCCCAGCCTGACATTCGCCCATTTGGTATAAGCTCTCCCAGTCACTTCAAAGTGCTGGGAGCCAAAACTTGTGTATGCGAGCTGTTGAATAAGGCGACAGTGGGAATGCTTTGGGGGGGGGGGGTGCTATATCAGCACTGAGGCTTCTCTTGTAGCTGAGTGAGGGAGCGCAGTTTGGTACAGTGCATCCTGTCTGTCCGTTAAAATCACGGTTTCCCTTTTTGTCACTATCAGTATGTCTGTATGCTTCAATGAGCACAAATTCATGCGCCTGTATGTTATCATACTTGTTTCATTTCATAAGCGTGGAGAGGCAAAGAAAATCAGAGACCATCTGCTTTGCAATTTTCACATTTGAAGTGAGGTAATATTCAGGCTGTGTGTTAAACTTTACAACATAATCAAGCACTGGGTATCGCTAAATTGAAAATTCAGCAAATGCTTAAATCTCATTTGTGGAACTATATAAAGATTTTGTATTGTGCATTTTTCTTGATTTACTTTGAGGACGTCTTCTTAAGCGTGAACACAGTTGTTATATTGTTAGCATTACCTGCATTAACTAAAAACATCTGCTAAATCAATAAAATGCAAATGTGAATTTTCCTTCTCTGTCTATCCATTCACCTATCTTCTAGGGATCCTGTCCGGTATAGGATCACGCTGAGCATTGAGACTATCCCAGGTAGCACCAGGTATACAACAAGGTCCATTGCAGTGTACAGTAGATACGTATGGCAGCCATCTCTTTACAGTGAGGGCTGCTTTTACAAAGAAGATATTGAGACCAGGGAGAGGGGTCCTCCTTAATATATTTTTCCGAAAGGAGGGGGTATGGGATGGGAGCATGTCAAGGTGTCACGATGGACTTATGGCAGTTTAGAGACACCAGTTCACCCATGCGCTTCCTTTAGACAGTCAGGGGAGGCCGTAAATACCAAGAGGATACCAACAGTAACATGATAACACCATACACAGAACCAGACCATACACAGAACCAGACCATACACAGAACCAGACCAAACACGGAACCAGACCATACACAGAACCAGACCATACACAGAACCAGACCATACACAGAACTCTCATTCAGCCTGCTAGATGAACTTTTGGCCCATACTCAACATTATTATTCTCTTTTAAATGTTGCAACAGACTTAAACCGCTGTTGCCTTCACTGCTTTCTTGCTGGTAAGAACCATACAACGTAACCTTCAAGGCTTTTGCAATTTGGTGAGTGGATAGTTTTTCGGGAAAGAAGACGAAAGAAAACCAAAGATCATTTGACTTTCATTAGGAACAGAGGGGTCCAATGAGAGCGGCACTCAAGCACGTGTTTGTCTTGCATAAACGGTTAAGTATTTCCAAGAATGCTAACAAAGACATTCCTTTTGACAAAGCCTGTGCCAAAGGTCACTGCGATCTAGCACAGCACAAACACTGCGGCCGATCCAACCCAAATGGTTAGAATCACCGTGTTTATTAACTAAAAGTGATTTCAGGTTTGTACAAGAAAGGGTGTGCGCATCTTGAGAGTCAAAAGCTCTGGATGTTTGTGCTGATTCACTGCAGCTGCCCCTTGCTGTAATAAAGAATGTATAAAATTATGTGTAAACTGAGCAGACCCTGATGCCCAATCGGAATCCTGTTACAGCTTATTTCGTGCTGTATTGATGCCGTCCTTGCCAGGGGAACAAAAACTCTAAAGAAAGATTACAAACAAACCTGCTCTCCTTCACCTCATCCCTCTGTTACAAGCTTTATTTTCTTTGCAGACTGGACTGGAGTGATTTTCACGCCGCAGAAATTTGATTTGTTTCTCAACAGGCAGGAACCTAATTCAGTTAGTATTGTGCCTCTTTGTTACTCAAGTTCATGGTTGAACACTGTAGATGATGGTTACTGGGGATATATAGGAAAAGGTCAGTGTCCCCCACACCATCAACACAGGGGTGTATATTAGGGGCTGGGCTATAAGGGCACTGGCCCAGTTGAAAGCTGATTGGCCACTGAAGTACACACACACACACACACACACACATACATATGTCGGATAAACATATCCTTATGGGGACCGCTCATTCATTTCTATGAGAAAACTATGACAAGCTTCACCCCTACCCAGCCCTAATCATAGCCATAAGTAACCAAGCAAAGTATAACAGTATTTGCATTTTTAGTTTTTCTATTGCAGTCATATTTTTATTAAATTGAGTTTTCCTTTATAGGGACCAGGAAACTGGTCCCCAATAGGGGAAAAAAAATGAATATTCATTACGTTGTGGGGACATTGTGTCCCCATAACTTAAGGTAAATCTGCTCGCGTGCATACACACACACACACACACACACACACACACATAGTTTTTCCCTTCTCCTTTTGCACATCTTTTGGTGTTTATAATGCATTTTCATCCCTCGATATCTTAGATATGGCTGGAATAACAAATGAACTGAACTTGATCTTGACCATTTTGAATCTGCTTTATTTTTTGACTCACAGTATACTTTGAATTCCAGTGTTTTTGCTTTTCAAAGTAAATGCATCATTTACTGGTAATATTTACAGATAAAACACACATAAATTGGTTCATCAAACAGACATCAAATGCCATTCATTTCAATGTTTGAATTATTTTAATAAAATGGAGTTCAAAGACGTTTTAGACGCTTTCCTGTACCTTCTTGACTCTTTCATAATAACCAAAGAAAGCTGTATAAAACAATAACAGTGGCAACAGGTACAACAAGACTGTTGGATAAATTGGATAAATAATTGGATAAATTTTTTGGCTGAAAACAATGGCTGTGCCAAGCAGAAAGATATATGGACCACATGTCCAGCTTTAGAAATGAAACAGGTATTGCATGAAAGTTCCTTTGCAGGAAAATATCTGCTAGTACTTTTTTGTATTTCAAAGTACTCTTGAACATGACCAAACAAGTGCAGTGGTTAAAATGTGGACAAATCTATGGATGTTGTGGCATTTATTATTTATTTATTTATTTTTATTTATTAAAGGTTGTTCATGATCTTTTACATTTGATGTAATTTTAAATTACTGTGCAAACGTTACCATAAGTCTTAACCTGTGGTCAGGCCGATTACCGGAACAGTTGAGCAGGTGGCCGTGAAAGACTGTACGGCTTCTAAACACTACAGTCAACTATCTTGAGTCTTAAATATAACGAATTAAACTGTAGTCCACAACACAGACATCAGCAAACAATTTTAGAAATATTTGACTTTGATGTAGTTAGGAAACTAAGTAGTTTATTTAATTGCATTTTGCTGTGTCCCATATCAGCAGGTCGTTGGGAGTCTTTCATGTCACCATCTGGTTTAAGCTGTGAACTTTGCTGTGCCGCCTTTTCATGTGACTCTTTTAATGGTGGAAGGTGAAAGCAAGACCCGTATCTAAATGTGCACAAAGCATTATCACAAACGCTGCCGTTATCACCCCTTACCTCGTTGTTTCTTACCTTCAGATAAAACACTGTACATGTTGGGTTCAAAATCATCAAAAGCTCCCCTGGGCTCTGCACCAAATTCAAGAACCTGTTTATGGATTGAATTTTGAGATTAAAATGGCCAATAACCAAGGGCAGTTTGTTATACAGAACATAAATATAAAGATTGCATAAAATTAATCCACAGTTTTACAGCTATGGTATGCTTATTATGCAAAAAAGATGTCTGCTCTTTTACTGAAACCTTGAATCCTGACCCTTTCCCATGAAGGGCAAAATAATTACCTGGCATGTATGCTGAAAACCCTTAATACTTTGTCAGCTTGATGCTTACACAGAATAACCAATATGTGGAACTTTCTACCTATATCCTGGAAACAAGCAAATACTGATCATTTAAATGCTAGCTGAAGGTTTTATTTCACTGAATGAATTACATTTGAAATGTTCTATATATTTGAAATGAAGTATAATTTAAATTATAACACTGGCTTGGTGAATCAGTTACTTTGAATCTTTGGAAATAAATTATTGGGCAATAAGTCATTGCAAACTGGATTTAAACTGTTTTATAAGCATATTATTGTAAAATGTTTCAGTTGACAAAACATGAGGCAAGGCAAAACATTATTAGCATTGAAATATAACTGTAAATTATAAGGTACTAAACAGAGTGCATATTTTAGTTACACTTCAAAAGACATGGACCACATTATTTCGCGAAATACATATTGGATGCTGTAGAAGCATCAGTTTTTGCATGCTGCCTGGTGCAGTGTGGTGGGGAATGCAGGTACAGTTCATATTGGGTGCTGTACAAGCATCAGTTTTTGCATGCTGCCTGGTGCAGTGTGGTGGGGAATGCAGGTACAGTTCAGGCTAAGGGGGCAGGGGACGCAGGTGTTTTTACGCAGGGGCCCAGAGGTGTGCTTCCTGCACGGCCTTTTTCCTTTCAGCCAATCACAGTCCGTGTGGTTCAATGTGACGTCTCAGTGGTCCTGCCCCGTCGCGCCTTGGCAACATCGACGGGTCTTATTGGATGCCAGCTGGCCGCAGTCTTCCAGGGGCGGGGGTGGAGTGATGGGAGGGGGGGTTGACACTGGGGCTTCTGCATGCTTAAGTAGCCACCAACAGTGACTCTGTTATTATTAACTGAGGCATGAAGTAAACGAAACCGCACAGTAAATGTTTGCCCCCAGCCTCGGCTTTCTGCTAACCTCCCCTCACGAGGCGTAGTTTCTGGTGTGTGAGACACTGTGTGTATTCTTCTTAGCAATCACAGCAAATAAATATTTGTGAGAACATCATTAAATGTGTCTGCGAGCTTGTATCTGTGAGGCCTGACTTCACAATTTGCAGAGGTTTTGTGGGACGTGCAGAATTGTGCGGCGTACTGAAACAAAATGAATACATGTCCATTCGGGCATTCTGTTTCGGGTGCAATGTGTGGCTCAGTGGGTTAAGCTTCTGTGCCAGTGATCAGAATGTTGTTGGTTCAAATCCCATCATTGACAGATAAATCATATCTTCATTAGGCCGTATCAAAACTCCATTCAGTAACGGCCTTAACCCGTATATATATATATATATGTCTGTGTGTGTTTCACATATGAAAAGCACAACAATAAAAAAGAAACTCCAGTGTACCTGAATTTGTTCAAATAAAGCTTCATTCTGTGTTATTGTACTTGGGGTTTGGACTCGGACGAGTGTCGCGTGAGCAGTCCCAGTCATTCTGGTACATGCAGGGGCCCTATGACAAAATATGAGGTTGGGCCCCCCTACCAGTGTTATTAATAAAGCAGATCTCTGGGGGCCCCTAAAGGGCGTGGGCCCTTAGAATTGTCCCAACTTTCCCCCCCTTAGCGGCGCCCCTGGGTACATGAGACAATGACTGTAGGCTGAGCAGTGGATACACAGTAGGTGGCTCAGCTGCCCAAGTAGGTGCAGCTGACACTTATATGGCCACACTGGGCCAGTGGCTGACAATAGCAACGTCACAAGCAACCTCTGCCACAGCGCAAATAAAGGAGAACCCCCAACTGGTCTGCAGAAGAACATTTAGATGCAAAAATATTACTGTGATACTGTGATATGATACAACACTCTGCGGAGCAGGGGGAGGTGGAAAAGCATCCCGCTTTGATGGCTAAAAAAACGACAACTAGTGTAATTCTGTTTCTGGCACCAAGACTGATTGACGGGCAGGATGTGGTAACTATGACAACTTGCAGCAAACTGGCAGCTGCCACCCTGTTTTGAGATACAGGCTCCCCTCTGCTCCATTAGCCCAAGACTTAAATGCATTTTCAATGAAAAGAAACTTTTATTTCTAGAACTGAATTATAAACAAAACAAAAGAACAATACTTCATATAGTCGTTCACAATTTTTCTTTTTTAGTTAAAAAAAAAAAAAAAAAGTTCTGCACTGTGTAATTTTAAGCCTTAAATCTTCACATCCAAATTGAGTTTGAAGTACTGCCTTTACCATAGGTTTCAGACGACGCTGGGTAAATGTAAATTATTGTTTCCCTCCTAATTATATATCTGATTGATTTTCAAACTGTTTCCCTGCCAGCTCCAGCACTCTGACAGCACAAGGTGATGCAGACAAATTGAGGCGGCGAAGCTCAACAGCAGATCTTTTCTTCAAACGGGGAAGTAAAGGAAAAACATTTTATCGCTTACTTTCAGCAATATGTAAATCTATGCATTCGATATTCCTGAATTATTAGCTTCTTCTTGGGCAAGAAAACAGGAATTATTTTTAAAGTGTAATGCATTTTAAAAACTATATATAGGATCATTTTCAGTCCATCTTCCGCCTTCTGGACTGATTCTATCTAACAGGCTTTGCCAGCCCTTTCCTGTCAGTGGGAGGAGCAGTATTAGATGACTCTCCTTTTAACATGACCATTTTCAAGTTGTGCCAGGCCCCGCCTCCTCTGTTGATGGATCCCTGCAGGGCCAAATCCTATTTACTGGGTATCACTGTCACAGCAGGCTCCTCCATATGGACTGTGAGATTCAGTCGTGGCCTGCTCCATTTCCATCAGCCTGCAGAGTGCTCTGTGCTCATTCAATTATTGGACCTGCCGTTCCCCGCCCATACAAGTGTCCTGGTCCCCGGGCGATTCGGGAGATCTCTGCTATCCATCACACATGGCTAATCACCGCAGTTGTCATTAACAATTGGAGCTTAGAATTTTGGATATTTCTATTTGTAGACAATATATTACTATTAGATAACAGGCAGTCCTGTGCCCCCACACCACCCTGACTAGTCTAAATGGTGAGAAGATGGATGGATGGATGGATGGAGTTAACTGATGAAACGATTCTCACAAGAGTAGTAGCATACTTTGTCTCTTATTTTTGTGAGTATTGATACTATGATTGTATATCTTAAATCAGATTGTTTTGGCTTTTGAATGCTGTTATTTTTCTGAGGTTTAATCACCTTTAACCTTGTTTTTTCTATTGTTTTGTCTATTTTTCATAAAGTGTAAATCTTACATGGAAGTACTGAAACCCTCAAACACTATACAGTGTTGAAAATACCCAGCTTATACAGGTCACACTTCAGGTGAAACTTACATGTTCAAATGATACACACTATGTAAAGTCCTTAAAGTACTATATTTTGTAAAATATGAATGTGAAGAAATGGGGAATGTCCATATTAGGATGGAGAATTAGAAAATAATGAAATAATGTAGCCCCCTAGGCTGTGTTCCCACTGTGGGAACAACTCTATTTTATGCTTAGTAACACAGACTAGAGTTAGTTTCGTCTTTTTTTTCTTTTTCATTTTTAGGCATTACATAGTAGAATTTGTGTACTTCTCACCCACCAAAATAACTCCTTTTCTTGGAGGAAAAAAAAGTTTTTAGTGAGCATTGTAAGACTTACATCTCTAATTCACTGCTTGGAGGTCAAAGTCTAAACATGCATCATTTTATGACAAGGACACTGAAATACATCTGCAGACACCCTAAAATTTGTGATCCACTGACCCGCACTGAATCCAAAAAGCGTATTTTTAAGTAACTCACTACATTGCCGAAGAACCAGAAGAGAAAATATTTGTATCTCATTTTCAAATAACTATAATTTCGTTATTAACCAGGTTAGCCTTGTTTTGTTGATGTGTAAAGGTATGTTTTTATTTGCTAAGCAGGCACCGCTGACTGATGTATCACTTCCGGTGACATTCTTATGCTGGATTAGCAATTGAGGCGGCTGCAGAAAACATGCCTGCGTAATGCTGGATGTATGAATTACCTCTGCAGTCAAGATAAAAGGGAGTTAATGAGCTTTGGAATCCAAGGCCATTGTAAGATTCAGCACAAACCACAAAGTAAAAGTTGCTTGTCCAATATCAAGTTATGCCAGCATCACATGAATATTCAGTGATGGATTTCATTCAGGATAAATAACAGAAATCAATGGTAAAAAATCTTCAAAAACATTCTTGTATAAAGTTGTACTGCATCCAGACCATCATGTCTGCACTGTATTTGCTATTCTCATGGCTCCATTTTGTGATCCATTACCTGTTTCTTTCCAAACACTTATCTACTGTAGAGATTAAGGCAATCAAGGGTTGCCCCCCTGCCTCTTTCCTCAGTATAGTAGTCTTCCACAATTTTAGATTCAAGGAGGATTTAATTAAGACAATAAAGGAACCCCAGTCTGATTTCCCCCTGCGGCCGATACCGTGCAGCCTCCCACTGAGACCTATGACTGGTCTGCCTTGTTTATCTGACTCTTCTCCATCATTCCCTGCAATCATCAATCCTGCAATCTCACTGTGTGGCCAGCAGACGCCGTTAAATGTTGCCACGGGCATCAAAGTTTGTCTTTTTTTCTGGAAGTCAGAGACGCAGGTCAAGCTTTAGCAAAAGAAGAAAAAAAAAATTCATCTATCTTATCCACAAAAAGATAAATACAAATCAAAAGTCCCTGGAACCGTGGCATTTACACAGTGGCTAATCTACTCCATTTGCCATTTCCTATAACTTAAACTGAATGGATGGCCACGCACCTTATTTATTTCCAGTAATAATTATGAATGGCTAAACAAACAAACAAACAAACAACTGAGCAAACAAACAAATGGATAAATAAAGTTGCCATCTGATGCAGTTAAATGAAACATGAAGAAGATACTTGTTTAATGTCTTCTTTGGGCCTTAACACAAGCTGATAAAAGCGGGATGTGTTATTGATTTCAACGTCATCATGCAGTGACACCTCAGAAACAGTCTCTTTTTCCCTTTTAAAATGGGCCCAGCTAAGAGGAACACTGTGATCAGCAAATCCATTACTAAAGCAACAGCCTAACTCAGTCATAAGGCAGACAAATAATCTGACAGAATTTATTGTTCAGTATCCTCCTTGTCAAATGGAAATAAGAGCCGGATTATGCGAATAGTTTCCTGGTGTTATGACAGCAATGCAAACACATAGTAGAATTAAACTGGTGCCAGACTGGATGCAGGTTTTTACACCAGCCGAATGTGGTGCTGCCGATGTACTTTAAATATATTAGGTAGAGCATTATAAATATATTATGTAGAGCATTATAAATATATTAGGTAGAGCATTATAAATATATTAGGTAGAGCATTATAAATCAATACTATTGACAACATGGAAATCAATCATCTGATCGATATGATTGGAACTGAAGCACGGCAATTCATTTGTTACATTTATTCAAAATACTTGAGAACTTGCGTGAAAATTCCTTCCGCTTCCCATAAACCACAGAAAACATCAAACAGTCCTTTTTACAGTCAGTTATTTGTAGTAGAGAAGGTGTTTTGCAACTATGGGGATGAGCAGGAACAGATCAGCGCGAGGTCACACAGCAGGTCAGCGGCGCTGGACTCTATCCACTGATATAAACACAAGCTTAAACCCCAAATTGCTCTATATAGTTAATGTTTCTACCGAAAGTGGCAAATAATTTGAAGACAGCACATAATTAAAGGTAAATTACCCTGTGATTTCTTCTCTGATGTTGTTTTATCATAATTTTGAGAAGTGCAGACTATTCGATCACATTAGACTTAACATTTTTTAAAAATTGCTTTTTTACATACATCGATGGTGTGGGATTGAGGTCATCCTAACTTGGTATTCTTTTGGGCAAACAGCAAAGGCAAGATTTACGTGTCACCTCCTCCCCAAAGAACAATATAGAAAACATATTTTGGCAATTAATTTGCATTACAAGATTTCACTAGCACATTGTATCTGGCTATTAACGAACCAGCTCGCATCTCTTTCAGAGGAAAAGTACTGAAACATCAAAACTACTGTAAATGACTGTAATCCTGTAATCAAACTGAATACAAACAAACATACTGTATTTCTTATGATTGTTTTCACTCACTCTTTTGCGCCCCCTAATCAAATACGCAGAGAATATTTTAAGATGAAAGTTAGCTGTTTCCTTTCACGGTTCAGAATACTTTAGGGTAGTGAGTTTAATACTCAAACAAATGAAAGGCTTTGATTTATCCGCGGGTGAAGTGGACAGCTCGACAGTTATCATTCACGGCCGCTCACAGAGCTGTCATGCTGGGAATGAACCAGCCAGGATTTGTTTATTTATTTAATGTCCGATTAAAACTCTTATCAAACGCCCCCGGCTGAGTACAGATTAAGATAAACTATCATAAACTTCTGCCAAACTGCTCAGTATCGAAGCAATTCTAGCCTTAAATGCACAATACAGACTCTTTTAAGACTTTTTACCAAATCCCGTATAGGGGCACTTTTTGTTAATACTAAGACTGCAGGAAAGCTACTTTATACATGAAAAGTATCTCTGAGACTGGTAGATATATACAGTTAGTCCGCATTACCCATGCAATTTCTCACATAATTTAACAAGAAGTTTAATAACATTGTGCTTGACCATTTAAATTTGTTTCGACGCTCTGTTAGAGAAAATTGTGAATATCAAAAAAGATCCCTTACTGTAGTCAATAACGTATATAATTGCGCATAAATTGGATTCACTGGGGAATCTGAATAAGGAAGTGTAAATCTGTCTTCCACTGCAAACAAATAAACAAAAAGACTCGTAGAAGTATAGGTTGCACGTAGGAGCTGTTTCCACTTAACATCTAATGCGTGGATTCCTTTGTGACAGGTATTCATCGGCTTGTATGCCAGACACTAAACGCCGTCCAGTGCAATAGCACCGGTTGTTCTACCTTACCTATGTGACAATTTGGACATTTATTTTAAAAAAAGCGGGAAAACTCGATTCTGGCGTTCAAGGGAAACTCCTTAAGTTCTGCTGAAAAGCAACAAGCAAACAAGGAAGTTTATGGAACAATTAGAGTTTCGCTTTATTGCATTTGCAGCGGCGACGATCTCCAAGCGGGGGTCTGGGGAAGATGTGCGTTTTGTCCCAGTCTTTCCTCCAGAGCGCCCGGTCCCCTGGGAGGGCTCTGCCTCCATCCGCCCGCTCTGATTGGACGGCTCCCCAACGCACATTTAACCATTCAAGCTCTTATCCTGCACTGACTGGGACCGTGTGACAGATGAAAAACTGCTTCCATCTGGAAACCCAAAAAAGGGGGACAGACTATACTTAGTCACCGACGGCAGAGCCGAGCCGCTTGCATTGCATTGCATTGCATTGCGATGAGCGTCATTTCGTTTCGGTGAGAAGGCAGCGAGGACGTGCGCTCTGCGGAGCGCCTGCAAAGCATCGATCGCTGGGGGAACTAATATTTTATTCTGCTATTCCAGTCTTGTCTTTCAGCACCTTGTCAGCTTCTGATTTTATTTTTATTCTTTTTTATTATTTTTTTTTACTCAACACCGGCATTATTCCACGTTTACTGCATAAACTCGCACTAAAGCAATATTGTACCTGGAGTGTTAATTCAAAGACTGGCAGTTTTGGATGTTCATCTCCATACCCTGACAGAAGTACGAGTTGTCGCATTCTCCAGTCGCTAATGGGACTTCTTATGGGGAGACGGTGGTGAGGGAACTGTGTCTGGCAGATTTGTTAAGGTAAGAGGTCATAAGATTTGGATATTTATTTATTTATTTGTTTGTTTATTTTTGGAAAACACGCACAATACTTGTTTTTAAGCTATTCTTGGCGCGACGAATAACTCATTTGAGTCGATTTGGACTTCAGATTAAAGCGGCATTTTGATATCTTGGCAAAATGAGACTTGTCTTTCTCGCTAACTCAAGGGGCTGGAGGACTACCCATTCCTTTGGCAGCACGCAGGGAAACACATACGAAGCATACTGATTACAGGCAGCGAGGATGCCCCCAGTTCGTGCTGTTTAAGCGCTACATTTTCTAAGATCCTTATGTAACGAGAACGCATCTCACACAATACACACGTGCATACTGACTTTAGTTGCTACATGTAATTATTACAATATTTTTTTTCAATTATGTTTTTCCTGTTTGTTTGAGACTGGCATTTGCTCAAAAATTCTGAGGACTAGTACTGTCAGAGTAAGATAAAGTAATACATAACGGCATTCTATGCCAATTATTATTATTATTATTATTATTATTGTTATTATTATTATAATTTCAAAACGTTTTTATTCTTTCAGTTTTATATTTTAGTATAAACGACTTTGGACCAGCAACGATACTTAAAAATGTTATTTTAATTGTAGTTTGTGTAAACATGAGCTGAAACTTGAAGGTTAATAACCATTCAGTTAAAACGTCCAGCTCACAAAAACCTAAGACTGGCGAACTGTATCCTGTGAAGGGGTACTGATCATTGTTATTCATACCGTGATTTCCCAAACTATTTTACAAAGAGGGTACTTAACTTAATCTTCTAGTTCGATATTTTGGTTACATTTTGGCAAGTTGATTGTATTTTCGTATTACTTTGGTAATGCTTGCGATTCTATTTGAATGAGTTTTGAATAGTTACTGGCCTCTTAGGAATGAAGGTTTTCACTAACTATGTAAAAAATTATTCTCCTGAGAATTTGGGATATTCGCAAACCTTGAAAAAGAAACTACTGCAGAGATATCCAAAGCTGCTCGAATGATTAGTGGATTTATTTTTGAATAAAATGAAATAAATTCATCTTTAACCAAAGATTTTTTTGAATAATAAAACTGCTTATCATATGTGACTCCGATAAGAATAATATATAGATAGATAGGCCTAGATAGTATTGGAACATATATATATATGTTTCATATTCATTATCTCTAAATATAACAGACCTGAAGCCATTAAATTAAACAGGAATGTACTAATGGCTATTGTTTTGATTACGATTTTCAAGCAAATAATTCTGTAATTTCTTCAGCGTCAAGGGCATAAATGTTGGCATGTTAGGCATTTATTGCAAGTAGCCTTTATTTTTTACTGCTCGGCTATTTTCAGTAATAATAAATGACCCCAGGCAGCATAGTGGCTTAGAGCTCTTAGGTGAATTGGTGACTCCAAATTGCCCTTTGTGTGTGATTGTGTGTGAGTGTCAGGCTTGGCGATGTGCAGGCATCCTGTCTAAGGTGTCTCCTGACTCATGCCCTTTGATTCTGGGGTAGGCTCCAGACCCAAGGCACCCCTCCACTAGATAAGCGGTTATGGAAGATGGATGTGTGATGGATAAAAGGCCTCTTACATGTCTTATGAATCCTACAGCTCCATTTGCTTTGTGAATTCCACTTAGGATTGAACTGCATTTTGTTTGTTCAGGAAGAACACTGCTTTAATACATAATAGGCCAGGTACCCTTCATCAGTGAGATCATCAGGCCAGATCAGTCACACATAGACACGCACACACACACACACACACACACACACAGAAACACACACGGCCAGTGATAAATTTCTGACTGGTCTCAGCATACATGAATGCCCAACTTCACAAAAAACATCATTTAATTAACATTTAACAGCAGTGGGTCTCTTAAGAAGATATGATATTTATGAAGTAATGCGATGATGGAGACAAGATCATTTTTGCTTTTTTTTTATTATTGACCTTTTGTTTCATGATGATATTAACAGGAAAAGTTGCATATTTAAAGATAACACCTTATTCATCAGTTTTAGAAAGATTGTTCCACAATGACAAATCATCTCTCACCATGTAACTACTGCAGGCACTGCTACATTCAGAGATCAAATTTTTGTCCAATTTCTTGATGACAATAATCAAAACATCAGAATCAAAGGTAGCCATAATCATAATATTTGCTTGCTGAGTGAAGTATTACCTATCATGATAAAAGATTTTGTTGCCATATTTAAAAAATCTTCTTCTTCAGTAGACTGACCTGGCTCATGCATATTTCTGAGGATTCTCCTGTACCTAAGGAAAGAGCCGTATTAAGATCTTTGAGCTTATTTTTGGTGGCACTTTTGCACAGTCCTGAATAAGCATCAGCCTAGTACAAGATAAAGAGGGCTTCCAGCATTTCTGCTTAGACTTTTAGAGCAGGGGTGGTAGGAAATGCCTGTCATTTATAATAAGCGTTGGTTTTCACTTCCATTTTGCCCTCAGAAGATTTCAGTTTCATGTGTGGCTCGCTAAAATCTGTCAGCTGTAATTTGAAGTAAAACAGGGCAGTTTACAAGACACTATGTGTAAAAAGATCACCTGGAAACTGAGACATCTTCTAGTAGAGGACAATGAGATCAGGGCATTAATGTTTTTTTTTTTTTGGACAGATTTCCCAGAGTTGATACAGAGCAATGCATAATTCCCACTGCAAGATGCCATATAATTAGTTATTCACAATATTTCAGTATTTTACAGATGTTTTCACTATATTATTATTATTATTACTGTTATTAATGATATTGCATTTTAGAAATTTCTGATTCTACACTTATTCTGGAAACTTGCTAAAAAAGCATAGAAATGGGCACCCAAATGAAATTACTGGTATATTTTGATAAGAAGCGCAGCCTGTCACATGGATAGACACGCAAGTCTGCCAATAGAAAGTACTTAACTGCGAGACTTATGTGCCCATTTTTAATTTTTAAGGATGCTAAAATCATTTTACACAATGATGTGCAGACCATTGCGAAATGTGCATAGTACTGGAGTTTTGTGAGATCTACATTTTGACATAAATGAAAACACACAAGTGCTGCATTTTTCTCGTCTTGGGGGGCTACTTTGAGCTGACGAAAGACATGTTCTACCTACAAAATACATCCACCACAATTTACCCTGGAGATGTTTACTTCATTAAAAAGTGAACTAAGTTTTTAAGGCATACTGTATAAAATGAGCATCTTGTCAAATGGAAAACTAATCTAAGATACCATGTCTGAGATACAACTTTTAGACGTTTGCTATACAGGGACTTCTTGTGAAAGCCAATTAAATATGCTGTCTTTTATTGCTATCACCTTGAACAAGGGCTGTAATTTCAGCATGCAATTACTTAACAATGTAAATATAGATTTTAATTTCAGGCTATAATAATTTTGTGGCTGGATTGAATTCCACTGGGAAAAGGAAAACAATTAATGACTGTGTAATATGACTGATAAGAGGAACAAAAAAAGTAGTTAATATAAAACTCACTGCCTGCAATTAATTGAGGCCTGGATGTAAAGGCTATTAGTCTGTGATGTAACACTTTAGAAGGTAGCTGGAAGTAGCTGATTTGGTGCTCAAGCCGTCACGTCACATAGCTGTTAATTTCCTTAGGTTGTCATATTAGCTGTGCATGTCAGTTCAGTTTATTTCTGTTGTACCATTTGCCTTCACTCCAGATCAGTCTCAGCCAGACATGCTTGTTTACTTTATGCAGTTTTATATATAATTTGCTACGAAAATTTGATACCAACAACTAATAATATAATGTGTGAAAGGAATTGTGAGCAAGCCAAACAGGTGAAATACCCCATATGGACTAAAGTATTATAAGTCAAGATTTGTCAGTCAAGTCTGCCAAATGGTAAGGAATCATATCTCCATTATGTTTTGAATCATTATTAATGTCATTGGAGAAATCAGCCCTCTCAATCACAAATTCGGTTAACTGAAGTCAGTAAGTGATGCTTATGATAAACCAGCACTGCGGCTTAATGTACAGTATGAACAGTAAGGATGCACCAGTTGCATTTTTTATGGCTGATCCTGATTGCCATTTTTTAAGCCTGACCTGCCGACCTGATTTTCTTAGTTTAACAATCATTAGCAGACTGAACATTTTTAACACTTCTTTAATGAGCTTAGCTTTCTGCAAGCAAAATATTTTAAATAACCTTTTCAAATAATAATGGTTCCCCAAGTACTGAATAAAATTAGCCATTCCAAATGTTTTTGTAGTAGTTCAACTACGGACAATTTTTTGTTCACATAGCAATTTTAACGTCTTTGTCCCACACTGTAAAGAATCTCCGAACAACAATGTCAGAGACATAAGTGTTTTACCTTACCTATCACACAAACATTATTTTTTTGAGTCAATAAGAAGTGTCTGCTTCTGTTTGGTTAGTTCAGAACGTATGGAAGACGTTGCAGCTGAGGATGATGTGATGAACATATCAGGTGGTTAATGATTTGGTTGTGCTGCCACCTGTTCTACAAAAAGTCTTCACAAAGTTTTCATATTACAGTAGATTGGTCCACAATGGATTTTGCAAAAACAAATCATTTTGACATAATAAAGCTAGTACAGTCCACCCTTCTGCTTTGCGGGGGTTAAGGGTGATCTGAAAAAACCTCATAAATTTTTTGGTCACCTTGGCAAGCAAAGCAAAGTGAAAATATCACGTGAGAGGCTGCTGTAAATATACTTGCTCTCCTTCAAACCAGCACTCTTGATATATTTTATGTGTTTATCAGTTAAATGTTTTTTGTATCTTCTGTTGGCTTTTGCATTTAATCTGCAGCTTTCACAAAAGGCCCAGAACTCCCCATTTTGTTTTGTATGCCAACCCCCACGACATATTGAAACTATGATGAGAAAAGTCGTGCTTGCAGAAGAGTCGACTGTAGAACAAGTCTTCTTCATAAGCCACAGTTGCACACAGGACACAGGGAGTCAGACAGGGATTTTAAATAACAGTGATCTTTGTTGGCAATCCAGAAAAGGCTCTACAGTTGGAAAGACTGGAGTTTCTACAGCCATCTTGCTACCTAGCCTTTGGGCTCCCTGAAATTCATGAGCCAGACTAGCAAGGCGGGGTCAGGCTGGCTCCCATAGAGGTAAGGGCGGAACTGCGACAGTGCCAGCAGCTCTCGTCTCGCAGTAGTTTTTTTCTGGTAGACTCATGCAGTGGCTGTAAAATCCAACAACCTGCTCTCCCACTGGGTGTTGTAAAGGACAGCCCGATACTAACGTTGCTAGGATAAATATCCTGGATGAAGGTATAAGCTGGGTGAGAGGGAACCCCAGAGTGAAGGGGGGCTGCGATGTCCACAAACCCATAGATGAAGCCCTCGTAGTAGGAGTCCTGGCCCAGGAAACTGCACAGCTTGGATGCTGACTGCAAAAAAAGCCAGGACTCCACTGCCTCCAACTTCTCTGGGTCAGTGGTAATGTTCCACTCACAGACCACATGACCCAGGTACTTCACTGACTAAGTGCAGGTTGGTACAGCAGATGGCGATGATGACTTCATGCAGGTTACCCGTTGCACAGTCAAAGCTGGATGCGTGGATGAGAAGGTACTTCAGGTAGAGAGTGCAGTGGTTCTTGGGGATCTCCACCAGCACCTTCTCAATCGCTCAAACATCGTAGGAGCATTGCTGAGCCCAAAGAGGAGCACTCTGAAGTGCTATAGGCCTTTTTACAGGGCAAATGCCATCTTTTTCCTGAACTCTGGTGCTAGCTCCTGCCAGTATTTGCTGCATATGTCTAGCAAGCTTTGCCACTAAATTGAGCTGGACTTTGTAGAGCTCTCATGACTATTATCCATGAAACTTCAGCAGCCTGACCAGCACTACCATGGTAGTGGGGATGGGGGACCTTGGCTTTGGGTGAAGTCTTTGGTCCACCTTCCCACCTTGGGCTCCCTCCATCAAGTCTGTGTATCACTTAGTGATACAGGTCCAACAACCTCCTCAGTATCTCAGCTTAGAGCATTTCTACTTCCATCTATAGTCCCTAGTACAGGACATTTTTACAATGGAAGGGGAACTAGCGTTGTATGTTAGCTGAGGGGGGAGTGGCGCACATGAGGAAATGCAAATGATCTAATGTGTATCAGGCAGGGAAACATGGACTAGCCCCACGTCACCTGGAACACATACTGTACACACACACATAGTAACTGCAGTGTTCAGCTGCTGGGAAGTGCCCAGCACTATAGTTTATGGCACAGTCATCTGAATTTGCACAGTTTTCAGTTTGCACATTGTGGTCTGTCAGATTTCTTGACTTTGTGAAATTTAGTGTTCAAAAACTACTTTATCGCTGCTTTTTCTACAAAAGACAGGCAATCACAGCACAACCTATAAAGGCAAAACTAAAACTTCACACATATTTTTGCAGTTAAAATGTCACAACTCAGATAGATGATGAAATCTATACATCTAAATGTTACACCATGAACATTTCACTGTGTGGTCCTTCTTAAATGTCTAATTAAGGAATCTCCCATCTTCATCTCTCAGATCAAAGAATTGTGCAGTCTCTTCCTGTTAGTTACACAAACCAGATTTAGATTAAAATACAATTGCATACTGCCTATTTCTCTACCAAGTGGCCTGTAATTTAATTGCAAAATAGAAATGCAAGAGTTTTATAATTACATTTTGCAGCCCATAAACAGTCTAATGATATACAATTAAATTCCTGCCTGTTGACTGTCAGACACATTCTTTTACTATTGGAGTCATGGACTACATACACGATTCATATTTCGATGCTTTGGTCTTGTTTTGGTTACAGCTGTGCACACACAGGGGCACACATATTCCAACAAAGAATATGTAAATCGTCAAGCAACATGCAGATTGTTCCAATTTCATGCAAAATTCCAGTTATTTTACATATATTTTCAGTGTGGGGTGTTAGCTATAGCAGAATTCAACAATTTCCCAGGTGCTAAATTATAAGCTATCCATTGTAAAATTAAATTAAAGAAATTTTATTTGATTCCGTTTTGATTCAACCAGGACACAGTTACGTGCTTAAACAATTAAAGCTCAATAATATAATACAACGGACCGCACATGCTATGCATGCTACTTTGGAATATACTGGTATAAGTTTTTCTCCCTTTAAAGTGTTATTCTACTTGGCATGATAAGCCTAAGTAGTGTAAGTGGTTGAAAAAAAATGCTCAATAAGGTAAATGTACATTAAGGAACTGCTGATGCTGAGGTTGAACATTGTTAAGTTAAGCATTGATTAATCAATCAATTGGCAACACATCTTGCTTATCTAATTGGCTGGCCATCAAGTGCCCTGGAGATGTTTTTTTCTGCTAAATCAAAATGGAATAAAATGAAACTTCTTGTAGTGAAACAGGCCTAGAAAACATAATAAGGGATAAATAGCGTTTGATATAATTTCATTTTTTAATTTTAATAACTCAGTGCTAGTGCAGCCACTTAATACTGCTTTTGACTGACTAATAAATTATTCATAGTGTTTGGCAAAGCTAAGAACCTTTGTTATTCTTATTGAGTAACTCAGCATTTTTTGCATCTGTACGCATAGGATGGCAGCTGTGGAGTAGCAGCAGTGATAGATATCACGGTTTTGAAAATTTAGTGTAATCTCCATTGTTGCTGTGAATATTTTAGCAGTTTTATGTTTTAAGTGGGTATTGATCTAAGGGCATTTCTGAATTGTGTGGTAAAATTGGCTTTGTACATTATGTATATAAGATGTTCTATAGGTACAGTTATTCCATATATATTCTAGTGTCTATTCATCTGTCGGAATATTTCATTGTTACACGATGATTTAATTTTGTGATTTTGTAAACAAAGCTTTTTGATTTCTTTTTGTATACATGATGTAATTTTCTGTTGTCCTCCATGTTTAAAGAAATAAAATTGCTAGAATAATAGTGAATGAAGAAAATTAAAAGTGTCACAATTTTGTTTTATGTGCATAAAGTGTATGATCTTCCCTGCAGTTACTGAAATAATTGCTGAAGTTTCAGGGTCACCTTTTACTTAGTGAACACTCTCAGGATAGTATTTTTTTAAATTAGACTCACAAAAAAGATTATTGAATCACCAATTTTATTTCAAAAGTAAGAAAGGCATTCACAGTGAAGTCTGAATGAATTGTACTTGACATCTTGATAAGGGAAATCTATTTTGTGGTGGAACATGCAGCTTCTGTGAATTTTTCTTTGCTTAACTCTACTTTTTGATGATTATTTGAATATGACGTACTATGAAATAATTAGATATCAATAAAACTTCTACCATTGTGTTATACGCAATTTTAGAAAAGCTGTGCAGCATCATCAGCATGAATACATTTCATATGATCTAAGAAGGCATTAATGTCAGAATGGTTCCCTAGTGGGTGATGATGGAACGTGTGTTTAATTATCCACCTTGTGGTTTAAGGTCCCCCATGAGTGCAACGTGAATGGTCTTCGCAGAGTTTACTTTAGAAAAAGTATGTCGTTACTAGATAAGACCTTACTTGTGCAGTCCAAAGACATGCAGTTAACCCAGCTTTCATCCCTAAATTGCCCTGCAGTGTACTTTCATCTCACCCGACCCTTCCCTTCTGCTTCTAGTCTGGAATAGGCTCCATGGCTTCCTGTGCTCTGAAAAGATCGGATTTAATTTTTAGGCCTGTCATGTATACACTCTAACGTTACATATGTCCTAAGAAAAGCTTCACACTCTTTTCTGATACAGTCTTATCATTCCTTACTTTGATATGAGTATGGATATATATCAAAGCATTTTGTTTTCTTTATATACTGCTTTATCGGAGTGACTTACAGGGACCTCAAAAGATACAGATCTTTTATGACAAGGTCCTTGTTTTTTCTGTCACCACCCTTGTTGTATATGTCGTATGCATTCTTGCCTTCACTAGTGAATCCAAGTGTCACATGGTTTTGTTGTCAAGCCAGGCTGGTTTTTCAACAGTGATTTACTGCCACCTCTGTGACTGCTGCATCATCATGAGCAGGTAGATGGTAGAATCTAGCTGTTTTCTAGAGATAGTGTTTTGTTGCAGTGAGTAATCATCTGGCCCTGTGCTTAGAGATAATGCAGATGATGAGACCTGTTTGATGCTCATTGAGATGATTACTTTGTCAAGGGTTAAATAGGTTGTGTTGGTAGGACTCAGGGAGATTTTGGGAGTTTGACACAGGTCCCCGATGATATAGGCTGCACCCACAATTTGTGTTTTGGTTTTGTTAATGACTTTTTCTAAATTAATTTGAGCGTTTTGTTTTTAGCTTTCCAATGCTGGCATGCTCCAATTTCACATTTAGGCTGTCATTAGTAATGTATCCTGGTTTTGGTCACCCCTGCTCTGCCCACCTCTGTCCTCTTCACCTCCTGCCACACAACCTATTTTCTTGTTCTATCTTTTTATTTTCTGTGGAGTTTAGCTCTTCGTTGGGTACAGTGTAATTTCTGCTACGCTGTTTAGATAGTAGGCGGCATGATGATTTGTTGTGTGGTTCTGCAAACTCACACTCTCAGGGTTGTGGGTTCTGTGTGTTCTGATGTCCTCCCAGTGTATTCTGGGTATCCTTCCAATCTGGTTCAGGTGAACTGGTATCTCTCGGTTCCAAACTCACCATATACTTACTTTGAGCATTTTTTTTTAAGATTTTTTGGAATTTGTTTTTGTGGAATTCTCAGAGTAACAGCAAACCATCTGTGATTTAATTATTAAAAATACAAAATGAAAAATGAAGAAGTTGCAATTTTAAAACGAGGATCTCTATTTGCTTAGAACTGTATTTATTCCATACAAATGCCATAAACAGTAAGAAGACATTTCTAATTTTCCTACTGTACTGATACACTAATGTGAAATTAAACACTCCAGCAAATCTGTTCTCTGGCTTTGTCCTTATGAACAAGGTTAAGAAATCTAAATTGTGAGTGATATAGAAAATTGGACAAAATGAAACTCATGCAGCACTTAAAAAAACCCATTCCTAGAAAAAGCTATAATTAAAATAAATCACATCCAATACATTCTTTTACAAGTATCTTTGCAATAAAAGGGAAATCCATCCTGCTTTCTTCTAACAGCTTATTCTGGTCAAGGTTGTGGCAGCATATAGGGCCCAAGGCCCAGTATAGACCTGATACCAATAAATACTTTTCAGCATAAACCAAATAACTATCATCCACTGCTTTACTCTTTCAAACTAAGTCCATGACAGGTATGCATTAATACCCTCTTATGGTATGACCAGTCAAGTTTATTATTGCTAGCATGTGTGTACATGTTTATAAGAACATTTTTGCTTTTTTTCTGAGAAAACAGAATTTGTGCCTAACAGTGGCTGTTGTTTTGCAACACACTGGCTTCCTGTCCTGTCAGAAATTGTACTTGAATAAGTATAAATACTAAACAATTGGTGACAATGAAATACTGACAGTGAATATTACTGAAGTATTAATATGATATTACATCATGTAGCAGTTCTGGCATTAATTTGATCATGACTGGCAGCAGCCCCTGTAGTCTGACACACTCATTGAAGCTTATCTAGTTTTCACGGGTTTAAAGTGAGTATTGGTTGAGTTGGTACTCTACAGTATAGCAGCCAGCCAGGCGACGTTTTTGCTCCCTCCCTGTCTGGCAGCAAAAATGTGGTTTGTGGGTCCCTAGGACTGGACTGGGAAACACTACTCCAAAAGTTTGCCCATAGAATATGATTTTGTGTGAGCGTGTGTAGGGATGTGCCCAGAGATGGACAGATATCCCATCACCCTGACCAAGACATGCAGCTGGAAGATGGACATGCATGTTGATGACTGATCGTCTGGAGAATATTAAGATATAAAAACATTAAATGTTAGGAAGGCCTGAAAAATAAGAGCTAATGCTGCTGAAAGCTAAAGAGTTCAGTCATTAGTCATTTTATCGGAATGCCTCTTCTGTGATCAAAGTTAATTATGAAATGTTAAAAAGATAGGAAATGTTACACTAATTGTCTTCTTTCTGGACTGCATGTTAAAGTAATGGCTTAAGAAAAAGATTCTGGTTTGTGGTTCACAGGAGCACATTCTGCTCTCTGTATCTGATGGACAGTCTCATCTATGGTGGACTACATTCAGGAGGGGATATATTAATAACCCACTCATTAGGAGACGACGGCTCTGGAGAGATGCTGCCCGGGCAAGTATTACTGAGGGAGGTTGGGGAGAGTGTCAGTTTCATTTTGAGTGTGGTAATTTCTTCTAAACCAGCTGTTAGTGAGGACACGGGTGCCAGCAGATTGCCCTTGAACCCCTGAGGGCAGACTTCTAGCGGGAGCATGAGGACTTCTGCTTGAGAACAGGGAGAACAATAAGTGAGAATTAATGCCACAGGCATTACTTGAATAGCGGTGTCTGGGGCCACATAGACTCGTGCGTGCGGAACAGATGTGGGGGGAGTGGGAATGGGGCGGCTGGGTGTAAAGAGTGTCTGACAGTGAGTTATAGTGAGGCCAGGGCTGCCTCAGAGCCGCCGGAAGACAGAACAAACTCCTGACTGATGAAAGCCAGATTTTCTGGAGAAACTTTTTTTGGACTGAGATTACAGGTATAGGCCTGTATGGCTTTAGTTGCAGCTAGCTGTACTGTAATTACGCCCTTGATGAGTCAAATTGAATTACAGTACCTGTTATAATGGGTAAAACATAATTTGCAAACGATGATTGTGGATTTCAATTCCTGTTTAGTAAAAATAAACTCGTGTTTGAGAATTTTATGGGGTTAATCAAGTCATGGATTTGGGCTGGAGTTTGACAAAAATCCTTCCTTTTGCTTGGTGCTGTCTGTGCTAGATCAGCGTGTGCCTCCATTATTGTCCTTTGCGTGATACATCATGTTAAGTGTTTTTTGGTTCATCTGAGCTCGGAATTCATCATGCTTAGCTGAATGCATTGCACAACTCAAATGACACAACAAAACACATTATTTGGGGACTTTGCATTCAAACTTGAATTGTGTTGACCAAAATAACCATTTGTTATACTCGTGTTAATGTGAATAGCTGAAAGTATGTTCCTTTCATCTGGAACATTTTTTAGCAGTTCAGAATATGGTTACTAATGCATAACTTGCCCATTAGTTAATTATTCATGGATACAAATGAGCAAACAAAGCTTTACAAAGAAATTGTGAATAATGTCAAAAATATTTAGAAACATCAGATCTACTTTTCAACATAACAATTATTTCTAAAATACTTTGGTTTAGACCAATTAAACAGTCAAGAACACTTATCAGCTAACACATTTAATTTATAGTCTTACCCTGAAAGTGTTTTGACAAAAAATGTCTATTTAGACCAAAATCAAGATATGGATCGAAGGTTTGGTTATACTGTTTTAAATGGAAGCCTCTTAATTGAAATGTTGATGTGACACTTTCATCAGCTGGAATGTCTGTAACATTTTTAATTGCTATATTTAGCTTAAGGAACGATGTTTCATCATTAGGCACTTCTGAACCATATGCCGTTACAAGTTGAAAAGCTTCTCATCTTATGTATGACTTTGTCGTTTTAGCAGCTGATCCATAGAAAGGGTCAATGATTTCTGTTTAATTACGAGCCGACATACAAAGGACCTGTTAATGGAAAACAAGGGGGTGTGATTTCTGTCTCAAAACAGAGCTGTATGTGTTTCTCAGTGTTGGAGGGGTAATCAAATTTAGATTAATATTTATCCCCTGACCATTGGTATGCAGTTTTAGTAAAGACACAACAACAAAGAATGAGAGATGTTTGCACGAACAGTTATTATAGACACATTTGCCAAATATGGCCTTTAAGATATTATTTATGTGTTTGTTTTTTTGTTGTTTTTTGTGCACAAAGACATTTCCGGAAGTCTCTCCCCCCCGTTTCTGTTTTATTTTGCATGTTTGTTTTGCTTAAGGCAGAATAGGTCCAGATTAGTTTCCACCCCACTGTCTTTGATTCGTAGGCTGGAATTGCAGTCAACACAAACCTACCACATCTGTTTGGTTTTTTTAATGTGGTTACAGTACATGTTAAACACCAGTTGTGTCTCGCAGCTTAGATACTGCGAGAACGAAAACAGCAAAACATTAACCTGATTTGGTTATACTGTTTTAAATTTGGTTCCTCCCAGGGTTTCTTCCTTCTAGTTTTTAGAGTTTTTCCTTGCCACTGTGACCTCTGGCTTGCTCACTGGGGGCTTTGGTCAGGGATGCTGTAAAGTGCTTTGAGACAATGTAATGTTGTGAAAATGCGCTGTACAAATGAAATTGAATTGAATTGAATTTTAGATGGTTTAGGCTGTGGTTCTGCCCAGTAGCTACCATTGCAGAGAGAGTTTCTGTGCTACAGGATCTTTAGCAAAGGAACTACTTTTGGTATTCAGTTATTAAATTCACATTTTGTTTTACAGCATTGTAGGTCTGGGAGACATAGTGGTGCACTGAGTAACACTATTCCCTCCCAGCTTCAGGGACGATGGTTTAAATCCTGCCTGTGCTTTGTGTATGAGGCAGGACTATGTTTCCCCTGTGTTTTGTGAATTTCATTCCACAGCCCAAAAACAAGAATCCGGTCCATGGTGTTCCTGGAAGGTGGATGGATGTAATTCTGACTGATGCATAAAGACCACTATTTTTTCAATTATTTTTATTGACTATTTGTTGATTCCCCAGCAAATCTTCCTGTTAGCAAAGACTGAAGAGGAAATATTTGCTCACTTGGGTCTTGAGTACATTGAACCCTGGGAGAGAAATGCCTAACTAGTAAGGAAGGTTTATTCAATTTCATTAATATTTCTTTATTTGCTACAATATACTGCTGATTTCTTAAAAAAAAAACATAAAAGCCAAATCAAATTTATTATTACAGTAACAATATATATCATACTGAGATATACTATTACAATGTATCCTTCGTTGTTTACCTAATGGAGACTGAAAGACTGAATAACAATAGCTAAAAGAATCTGAAGCTACCCAAAGAAATAGTCATTGTGACACAACTCTGTATTAATACCTTGATTTCATCACAATTTGACCCTTGTTTAATACTACATCAATGAATTTCAGGTTTAATGGGCTTCATGCAAGCTTTCTCACGTGTGAGAAGAAAGTAAAATCTTCCATATTTCACAATCTAATAATTAACGACAATTCAAAATTAGGTTTATTGGCCGAGTATGCCAACACACTGGGAACTGTCAGTGGTTGCAAATGGCCACGTACACAGTTGCACCAGACAATGGTCACATACTGTCTATTGCATTATTGATACTTGATAATATTATTAATTCCTAAAAACGTAAGCCTGATTTGATTTCGTGATTTATAAGCCATATGATATGGCCTCTTTGTTAAAAAGCTACAGTATACCCTTTAGGTGCAGTCCATTCTGCCCTGCCTGTTTAAAATAATAGTGTGTCTCTATTTTTCAGGCATGTCATTTCCTGCCAAAGGCAGAGGCCCAGCTTTCATATCTCTGCACATGCTGGCCTGCTTGTATCACATGATGCTTCAAGAAGAGCATGATGGATCACCTGGATCACAGTCTTCTTATGAATTGGTCTATTAAAAGATTATTAAATAGAGCAGGTCAAGAGCTCTGAGAACTCCCTGAAACCTCTTTACTTGTCTCCTCTTGCTCTAGGATCAGCTTTAAAAGCAATGCATGTGCCAGCATTTATATTCAGACCCAGGAGTGAAGCTTTCAGTTTATAATTACTATCGCATGCCAGACTCTGCAAGTTCACAACTTGGGTGTTTGAAGAATTTTTCTTATATAGTGATTGCTTTATCCCACATGGGTCCGTAAGTAGGTCTATGGTGTTATTTATTGAATAGTGGTGCAAGCAATAACTGACAGTATGTTTTCCAGCTTGAAACAAGATTTGCACATTTGATCATGGTATATCTTAGCAGCAATAAAAACTAAATGCAATTCAAATTTTTAGGATGCATTTACTGTTTTAGACAGAGTGATCAGATTAGGTTCAGTTGATGGAAACTGCATTTAAGTTTCATCCAAGCTGTTGCAACCGTTTAGCAAAAATTAAAGCTCCTTGAGTCTGTGCTACGCATAGCTTATAAATACTGACAGCAACTTGCATTGAGTGTCTCTGGCTATTTGCCAGAATCGACCCTAATAATTAAGGAAAATGAATTAGTCATCTATGGGGAGATCCTCAATGGAAGAATTAAGCTACTGTCAATTCTAATGGATCCTATTCCAGTCCTGTGCTCTCCCAGTCCACCTAGCCATGTCCTGGAAATATCAAGGCTGTTTTTTAACTCCATTCATTTGTCAGTATGAATATTAAGAATGGGGATGTAGAGAAGCAGTTGTATTGAGACTGATTCCCTTCAAGACAGCAATGTCATTTACCATGAAAAATTATGGTTGAGGCATCAACAAAGGCCCTTGTGATATGGAACGTCCATTAGCAGAAGACCACGTGTCTACAAAGAGACCCAGGAGTGTAAAATGACATCGCAATTACTGGGTTGTAAAATGTGAATGCCCTTTAACAAGATAGTTCTTACCCTTGCCTCCTTGTGTGTTTTCCTGCCTGTTTGAGTTTGACTACATTTGTTTTGCATCATATATTTTTAGATAAGTACTTGAAAGAAATAAAATATTGAAAACAAAAAGTATTACCAAAGCAGTGTTCAAGAAACAAGGGAATGGTCTCAAAATAGTCCACAAAATAGTCACCATTCACCTTGCTAACAACTTTACAGACAAGACGCTTTCAGTTAACAGGTTTCAGCAGGAAATCTGATGTATCTTCCAGCTCGTCTGAGGTAATTCCCAATCAGCAGTAATCCTGATGCAGTGCCATGCCTTTGTACTGTGCAACAATGGCCAAGATGGTTGAGATTCAACTTTGTCACCAGCAATACAACCCTAGACCATGACACTGCCTGCTTCATGCTTGACAGTTAGATGCATACATGCACCCTCTTTGAGTTTTACATGCTCAGTAAAGTATAAGAGTAATGTTATTTATATGTAAGAGTAGCAAATATAATTGTTTTCAAATAGATGTACTTTGACTTGCACTATGTCAATTTGAGATTCTAACTTATAACATCAGAATGAACTTTTTTAATGTGTCAGTTCCAGTTACTCTGATTAGCCTATAAAGCAGGGGCAAAAGAACTCTGCATTCCAGGGGGCTGATTTAGATTTTTTTCTGTAACAAAATACATAAATCAAATGTCATATTCATATTCATTTATATAACAATTTTGGTTAAAATATTATATAATATATCTTACATTTGGCTGTCCGAAACCCTGCCGCAATACCTTCCTCCTCCTGATCGGTAAGTTTTACAGCTGCCCCCTTGTGCTTTGATTAGCGTATTCTTCATATCCCATCATTTTCATTTCCCTCTCATTTCTTTCTCGGATCCAAAAACAGCACAATTGGCCCCTTTAGGGGCCCCTACCCCTGTCATTCTAGGGCCCCCGGAGTCAGTGTGGCCCACTTTAAAGTCACTAATATGCCTTGTATATTAAGCACTAACGATATCTACAGTAACAACTAAATACGTCATCACAGGATTTGTTCATCACTAGAGAATAAAATTATGAAGATGCATTAGGATCGGGACTGAGAGTTTAATTCTGCTTGCATAGACTTTTATGTCTTTCATTGTCAGAAGAGTGATATATATCGAGCCCGTTGTGCCAGTAATGATGTGTGTGTCCAGGACAGTGGCATGCCGTGGAAGCAGGTGACAGAATTAGGGCAATGCCCACCTTTCACACATCACAGCCCAGATGAAGTGAAATTAATACTTTTGGATCCAGTCAATGTGGAACAAAGGAATAAAAGCCTTTCAATCTGCACAGATCAGACACATTGAGCCCAAAGCTGTCCTTTATGTGTCATACACGCAGTTCCCTTCATTCACTCTTCAAAGACCCGTCACCAGATCTCGAGAGGGACCAAATACAGAAGTTCTGTCCCAGTTATGTGCAGTGTAGCAAGTATTTAAGAGATACAGAAGACTCCAAGGCACTGGCAATCTGCCCAAGCCCAACTCTGCACAAGGCCTTGCAAGCAAAGTACTTCACCACAGGAAAAGAGAAATGGCACGAAGGAGGAACTGTCGCTGTTCTGATGCTTTTTTTTTCCGTCCACATGTTCCAGGCCAAAAGCAGAAAAGTTGGGCTCATATCAAATACACTGAATCACTACTGCACAGTGGCACCCTGTCGCACACCCTGTAAGATGCCGGCCTGGGTGACTGCCCATGTCACCCACACCTAAATCAACCAGTGCTACTGCACAGTGACTTTCATTAAATAAATGGCTGTTCCTTTAAAATCTTTAAGTACTTGGGAAAAACTGTGTATGTTGGTCCTGAAGTGCAAAACACCACACACTGAGAAAAATCTTGTTCTCTTTTGTATGGCTGTTTGTTTCCTTATGTGTGTTTATGTGTGATTGTGGATTTTTGATTCCACACAAATGAAATGACGACGGCAAGAAAGTGAATTACTCAATTCATCTTCTTTTTAAAAAAAAATCTTACATGATTTTTGCATTTTCTTAATCTTTATTTCCACCACAAATGCATTTTTAGAAAGTCTGCCATTATGAAATTTGTTAAAAGTCATTAAAAATAATTTGGTGCTTAAGTGATACAAGCTGATTTTCATAAATATCAAAGAAATCAACCCAATAACCCCAACCTCATTTGATTAAAAATTATTTTGAAGTTTGTTATTAAGGTGTAGAGCCCTACTGAATAAAATAAATATTTCCTACCATTAACTTAACCTGTCTGTATGTCTGTCTATTTTTTATCGTTCCACTGCATGATAATACAAAATGATTTCTACATTATTCTAATTATTTTTGCATACTTTATTTTTCCTGTGTAGAACTTACTGTATAAGCTATTAATGTAAGAATGCATGTTAAATGTGCTATTATTTCTGAGTTTAATAGCTCAAGGTACTAATTTACTTGTTCCATTTCATTCCTCTCTGCTTAATCATTAATATGATTGCAAATATATGTACATAATATGGGTTTACAAAAAGTATACAAATTTAATAGAAGACAGTCATGAATTCAGGTCATTTTTCCTGAATGGCTATAATGATACAGTCTAAGTGGCAGTGTGGTGTGTGTCTGATTAATGAGTCAGTGTGATTTGTCTTTAAACACCCTAAGGCTTACAAATTAGAAAGAGGTGCTATCACTTGAAGGCGTAGCAAGCATCCAGTCTAGCATTAATGAGAAAGAGCCAACAGACAGTTGCATGAACAAGACGGGCATGTTATGTGAAATTGATAGACATGACATGTGCTTAATGAAAGTCTTCAAATGGTTCATTTTGCGCTGTGCTTTATGCTTACGGTACCTTAATGGTCCATTAGGATGCTGTTTCCAAAGTAATTCTGGGTTACCTCGTTTCTCTTATTTGTCGCTCTCTGCTTAGAAGTTCAGAGAATCGTCGGCTAGTTTCCACTGTTATGTCACTCCTGTGTCACATCTAAATAATGTTATTCTCTAGAACATGCAGCTAATTTCATCAGATAATGATCTGTGTCATACCATTAGCAATGTGTGTTGCAAATGTGCAACTTTTCAAAGAAATAAAAATACAGGAACAAGCCTGTCTTCACCCATGACCACCCCGCACACAACAAAACACTTGATAAATCGTTACATAACTGGAATTATGGATACATGAGCTACTTCACTGGGTACACCTAGCTAGTACTGGATAGGAGCTACTTTTGCCTGGAGGGTAGACAAGCTCAGAGAACCCTTTCTGCACACCACTGTTGAGGAGAGCCGTGATTTTTGCAATTGTGGAATGCTGTTAGTGTGGAAATGCTCTTTTCACCACTGCCTTTCATAAAAAGATTTTCAACCTGAGGACTACAGCTGACTGCATTTTCTAAAAATTTATTGCACTGTAAACTCTAAGCACTGCAGTGTGTCAGAATGCCAGCAATGTTGCTGTTTGTAATATCCTGAGGAACCGCTTCTGACAGCAACAATCACATTGCATTTAAAACCACATCTGAGCCAGTCAAATGTTTAGTCAAACAGTAACTGAACCTATTGGTCCTGTGTGTGCTGTATGTATAGTATAACAGTATAATACAGGCAAAAAGAAAAATAAGGCTGGATAAAACTTCTGGGGGCTCATTTATAAAGGCTTTGCATGAAATAGATGAGAAACATCTGTACACACATTTATACGAAGATTTTGGGATTTGTAAAGATACAACCAAACTGGAATTGACATAACCAAAATAAACTACAAAAAATAGTTAACACATTTACCAATGGTTTATAGCAGCCGTACGCATGTTTTGGAGGAAACAGAAAAAAGAGACATCTAGAGTTCAGATAGAAATTTACATCTTGCAAATGTACAAGTTGACTTTAGTCAGATTTAGCACTCGGTGAAATGCTCATTAATAAATACAGAAAAATCCTTATTATATGTGATTATAACAAAATCTCATCAATACTGGAAATTTGACTGTGCTATATATATATATATATATATATATATATGAAATATGAGATAATAATGAGATAAAAAATGTCTTAAAGTCAATATCTGGAGTAACTCGTAAATTGTTTTGTTTTTATCTTGTGACACCTGTGATATCTTGTGATACTGGTGTATCAGGGTAACTTCTCGAATTTTAGGTAGTCTGGGTGAAATGTAAGTAAATGAATATGAAGTCCATTTAAACTGTGGTACCTTAAATCCGACAAGTTACCCCGATAAGCCAGTAACCCTGCTTCGTAGTACAGGCCACTGGGCGCATTTATGGTAAACTCCCATATGTGACTGGTCATACTACACACAAGTTAAATGTAGATGAATGATTTAAATTGCATTGATGTAAAGTTAACTTTGTAGAATACACTTTTAGATGGCAAGTACTGTCACTATTAGCCAGGTCTTGAAACTTTGATGACCTTGCAATATTGTAATCTACCACTATAGATTTTTGTTTTAACTGAGTATTTCCATTAAATGTACCCGATTTGTTATACTGGGTTTAGATTGCCACAATGATGGCTTTTGATTCATTCATATTGTAGCGTCACTGACATGGATCCAAATAATGGAACCAGTTTGCATTTCCCGGGATGCTCTGTAAGCCTTGTAAGTAGCCATCCTTGTTAATGTAAACAGTGTGTCGAGCTAGTGTATACTGTGCTGTGTTATGTTGTGCTGTAGTGTCATGTACAGTGTTTACTGTCATGTGTTGTAAATAATGCGTGTTGTTGTGGTAATCGAGACGGCCAGCACAGTGACCAGAGGGTGAGTGGGTTGGTGCTGTATATCTGTGTTTGGTCCTTTGGCGGCCTACTATTAACGGGGTACTATTAACGAGGTACTATTAACGAGCACATCTTTAAAATGGTCTCATCTCTCTCGTTACTGCCACAGGAATGCCTGGGTCTGCCGATTATTACAATGTATAGCATTTGTATTAACAATGCAATGCAGTAACAGAGGGAATTAGAAATAAAGGCTTACCTTTAATACAAGTATGCCTCAAATAAAGGCCTACCTTTAATACAAGCATGCCTCAAATAAAGGCCTGCCTTTAATACGAGCCTGCTTCAAATAAAGGCCTGCTACTTCTGTGACTTAGGTACAGTAGTCTGAAATTTAATTTGGGTCAAACTATGTAAGAAATGCAAACTGAAGTAAAGAAATGTATATAAAATCTCTCGACATAGGATTTTTTTTTCTTACATACATCTGCCTAAATTTATATGTTTGTCTTACCGTGCCATGCACACAAAAAAAATATCCACTGAAATAGACAAGGTTACTTGCCATGTTGTTACAGAAAACTAATTAAAAGAAAATGTCAAAAAGGCAGAGTAATATGTATGTGGATGCCGCTGCTAATGAGACGGAACAAGAAACTTGCAGCGCAGATGCAAAGCATAGGAAGCATAGTGTTGTTAGTGCTTAAGTAATTAATAGTGCATTATTGTTGCTACAGAGCGATTTATGCGTATTAAGCACTGCAGACAGGAAGCTTCTTTCTTCCAAATGAGTATCTCATCCAATTTTAAGGCTTGAAACAATTGAAATTCTGGTCTAGCACACTTTCAGTCGTACTTAGCATATGATATCATCAACAGAATTAGGAAAAGTCGTAATTGTGGACTTGGGACTATTGGGTATTTTTGAATTATTATCACAAAATGAGGAAATTACTACAGTGTATTACCGCTGGACTATGCATTAATGAGAATCCCCTACTGTTTTAATGGTATGATATATCACATGACTGAAAACTGGGTCCTTCCTTTGATTGATAGTAATGTCAACAGGCAACAATTTGAAAGTTAAGTAATATCCATCTATCTTCAAAACAATTATCATTGGCAGGGTCACCTGGAGGCTCTTAGAGACAACAGAGGGCACAAGGTCTTGCTACACCCTGTATACCCTGGACAGAATGCAGGTCTATATTATAAATATCTTTGTACAGTCAATCACTAGTAGTAACAATAGCCTATAATTTAATGGTGGAGTTCAAATGAAAACACTATTGCTCCAAAAATATTTCAGTAAGTTTACTTTTCTTTATAAATAATACATTTGCTAAAGTACCCAATGCCATACTGATCACACAGTGCTGTGCATATGAACATTTCTATTATGATTTAATGATATAGTTTCATTATGATGGTGACTTGAATATATTTTTTGTTTCTCTCTGCTCTTCCGAACAAGAAGTAATTCATTGTCATGTTCCTGAACCTGAAGGTGATATTTAAAAAATCACATTGTTTTTTTTTCTGTTTCTGGCATTACACACACTATCCATGTCTGGATAAGCAAACAGAAATAAATTCCTCAGCTGGGTTTGGTATGATAATCAAATGTGGTTATTTGTACCTTGTGTCAGTTTCTTAAGTTCCCTTGATTGTAGAAGGAATCTCATTTCTCAGCAGAGTGAGCTGAGGTGTAGCAGATACAGATTCATTACCATTAACCACGGAGTCATCAGAAATCTACGTTTTGATGCAGAATTTGCTGTTTAGTGTATTTTCTTATATTTTGTGGCTATATATATTGGACATCATTGCCAATAAGTGAATAAGATGTTCAATATTTTTAATATCCAATTTTTCTTGAAATCAAATTAAAATGTTTTTCTACTTATTGTTAAACCAGTTTTGCCAAATATTGTTCGTTACCATTCCTTGAGTGATCTCACAAACGGAGAATATAAATCAATTTTCCAAACGCTTTCCCAATGCAGTCGACCTTCCGTATCTGTGGGTTCTGCATTGGTGGATTTAGCCAACTGCAGACCAAAAACATTTGGGTGGAAAACTACCCAGATAGTACAGAAAAACAACACTTAAATTTGCCATGTGGGTGGCGTGGTGGTGCAGTGGTTTGCACTGTTGCGTCACGCCTCTGGGACTGGGGCCCGAGTCTCTGTCAGGGTTCTATATGTGTGTACTGTTCTCCCCATGTTTGCCTCCATATTTGCTAGTTAGTTAGCTTCAGCATAAGCTCCAGAATGCTGGACAAGCAGACACTGGAAGGATGGGATTTGCTGAGTCCGTACAAATGAAGGGAGAATGGCAAGAAACAGAACAAATATATTTTTTGTATTCATAATTATATTTTCTGCATGCACTACGGTGTCCCCCACGCACACCGCAATTCTGAATGTGCAAGATTGCCTGAAGCTGGTCCACGGTAGCATGCTCTAGACCAGCGCTTATCAATCTGGTCTTCTGGGACCTGCAGACAGTTCATGTTTTCGCTCCCTCCCAGCTCCCTAAAATATGGACTGTCTGGCAGGGATCTAGGAGGGAGCAAAAGTGTGGATCATCTGTGGGTCCCCGAGGACCAGATTGGGAAACACTGCCCTAGACAGAATGGCAGGTCGTTGCTGGGTGCACATAATCACATGCTATGAGCAATTCAGAGGCACCAGTCCCACAGTCATTGCTGGATGAAAGTACCCAGAGGAAACACGGGAAAAACAATCCAACTACAAAGTGTCATATATTCCTTATACTTCATAAATTTTCTTTAAGAATGTCCAATCCTCAGATTCCAAAAACATTCTGTGTTTAAAGCCAAATGCAATGTTTATTTTAGCAGATATATGTGTAGATGTGTTGAAATGAACAATGACAGCTCCTTTTTGTACCTTTACTCCTATATAGGGAAAATGCCAGTCAACCTAAGTCTTTGTGGGCATTGTGTGGTGTGTAAATGTACTGCAGGAAATAACCTGTGAAACAGCATCTGGGTAGATCGGTAAACGGAACCATGTGACTCAGGATTGGACAGGGACCTGGATCTATATTTCGGCAGACAATGACCTTTTCGGGGAAATGATGGGACAGGTGGTGTTCGATGAATGCACTGCCACGCTGGTGAGATTACAAAGAAAACCACGACAGAATCAGAAACATATCTCCAGGATTTGCTATGTGGGACATACTCCCCTGTTGTTCCAGGTGTGAATTATTCCAGGTTACTAAAAAAAAAAAAAAAGAACACACTCATTTATACATAACTCAGTCATGAGCAATTAATCAGTCTGCCTGACCTGACTCTCTGTCCTGAGACTGACACGCCCACTCCCCTGCATCTACCGTCTATACGATGCAGTCCATCATAACATGGTACAAGGTCAATGAGAATGGATGGTCAGGATGTTAGGGAAGGGAAAGGGTATAATGAAACCGCAGGATTTATGTTCACACCGCAACATAATTAAAGTAGCCGAATCGGTCATCCTAGAACGTATACCTGCACAAAAGTAGAACATTGTTTTCAACAACAATCAGATTCAATGTTGACATTAGTATGCATGTCAAATTATGACCCAACAAATCTTTTAGCAATTCCCCATTGACTAGACACCAGAATGGGTGTTTCGAATTTTCTTTAGTCAATTTTGCATTATTGGAGACAGAAAAGCTCAGGAGATTTATAAACCTGCCCACTAACAAATTCTCTTATGCAGAGGAAGGTTTGAAAGGGTTTTTCCCAACCACACAGTACAGGTCTTTATCTGCTAAACACAAACTACTATAGACAAACACATTATTTATCAAACTAACCTATGATGTCTCTAACGAAGACTGACATTTAGGAAATGGATTCTCCCATTTCACACGTTTAATAAACATTTACAGAAGCCAGATTAGTAAACATTAGAGATACGGAATATACAAATACTGTATGGCCCGGTTTCACAGACAGGGCTTAATATAAGTCAGGAGTAGGCCTTAATCAGTACTAGTTAATCTAGGGCATTTAAGTATCTTTCATGAACGTAGCTTAAAATAGGCTTAGTTAGTCAGAGACTACAGAGTCCTGGAGTAATTTAAGTAAGTATAAGCACATGCTGTTGGGATGATGGTGTTGATTAAAACCTGAAATGGACTACAAAATACTATTGTTGGTTTAAATCTTGACACAAAGCAATGGCAGAGGCAAAATGAATTCGTTCAAAAAAACTTTAGTGAGTATGAAAAAACACTACTAAAACAAATTTTGACAAACTATCCAGTTTTTGAAAGTAAAACCCACACTACTGCTAGTGAACAAAAGAAAAGGAGAGCTTAGAATGCAATTTGCAATGAATTCAATGCAAATGAAAATGCAACCACAAGAACAATACAACAACTTCAGGTGAGATTTC
>JAODKF010000009.1:17585683-17608443 GCA_026779585.1 Mormyrus proboscirostris
GAGGGGTGAAGAGGGTGCGGGGGGGGGGTTTGCCACATAAATAATTTTGCACACATCCATTTTTTTATAATCTTGACAAACTGTTCACAATCGTACACAAAGAAATGGACAATAAAGCTAAACAAATCAATAGACGGAATACAGAGAAATTAAAAACATCACAGTTTTCACCACATGTGCCTTTCGCGTAATTTTTTACCTCATACAAGGAGGTTCTATGTCTTAGGCTTGTTTAATCTCCTCTGGCGTACTTTAATTTGACAAGAACTAAAAATGAATTTGCTGGTACTGCGGATTTGCTGACGAGTCCAGGTCATGAGTCTTGCTTTTCTCCCAGGTACTGAGCAGGTTTTCGGACTATTTCTGTGGCAGATTTAGCAGGAAGCACACTGCTTAGTATGTGGGCCTATGGCAATTAACACTGCATCCCACGCGTCGCGCAATTTTGACATTTTGGTCGCCAGCCAAGAAGGAAAAAAATGTCTCCCTTTTACTATGGCGCCTAATTTATATACTAACTGCTAAAAAGGCATGCTGCTTATCAGGCAGACATTACGGGAGCTGACAGACCTGAGGCTAGTCAGGACATCTATTCCCCTTCCCCATTGGTGGATGCGCTTTTTTGGGCTGTATTTATGGTGCTGCCACATGGCCCAGTTTTTGGTTTACTGCCTCTTTAACTCCACTGCAAGTTCAGCCAGATCTGGGTGCCCTGTATTCAAGTCGTCTGTGAGAGTACAAGGCACGGCTTATGCCATGATTGGTGTGGCAGCGGGTTATTGCCAGCTCATTGGTTCGGAAATTCTGGCAGCCGGCTCATTGGTTAAGGGGGCCTGCCCATCAGTTGGTTAAGTGGAAAGTGATGAGAGCCCTCCCAGGATCTGCATCTTCTTAGAGCAGGGGTGGGCAATCTTATCCAGAAAGAGCCATTGTGTCTTAGGGTTTTTGCTGCAGCTCCCAAATTAGATTACTAATTAGGGGACTGATTGGCGGAAGAGTCCTCACACCTGGGTTTGAACAGCTGACCTAAAGGTTATCCCATAAACCTGCACACACACTGGCGCTTTGCGGATAAGACAGCCCACCCTCGTCTTAGATTAATTGTGTGACGTGTTACTCCACATTGTTTAACAAGGGGAAGAAACTTACAATGTAACAAAGGATATTTTACAGGCCCCAGAATAGCAATATTAAACACTGCTACCTGTAGTAATATTTATAACACCAGAAGTAGCAATAATTTTTTCTTTAAACAGGCTGTTGAGATGTTGAGATAATACTAAATTAGAAAATCAGAAACTCAGTTTGAGTAGAATTAAGCAGGATGCCTTGTGAAAATCGTCAGGGGATGAGATTAGGCGTGTTACACTGTCCATCTCAACGAAACATGGAAAAATTATTACATAGACTAGTCCATTTAGCCTAAATTTTGTGATAGTCGACGTAATTAATTATTAGGAAAGTGAACTTTTAACCTCCTTCAGTTAATTAGTATGGCACATATGAGCATGAAACAAATTAATATGTTTGGAATCTATGAAGTCAATTAATTAAAATAAGGGGTACGGCTGGATCTGACATATTTTCTGTAGCGCATGCTTATTAATGTCCCTTGTGACTAACCACGCACTCCTCTGCCTGCTCCCTCTGTGTTTCAGATCGTGCACCAGGAGGAGAGCGCAGGGGAGATGATCCACAGCGCACGCAGTGGAATCTGGGACTGAGGTCAGAGTTGGCTTCCAAGCGATCGTCGGGACAGTCTTTGGAACGCTTTCTCTCCGGTACCCCCTTCCCCCGCCCTCCCAGGAACATCAGATAGCAGTGAAATCTCCGAACAGGAAGGCGTAGGAAGGCCGGCGACGCAGAGCGGCGGCAGGATGCGGGAGACGCTGCGCCTGTGGGTGTTTTTGATTTTCCTGGGCGTGGCTCTTTGCAGCCACGCCTCCATGCCAATGGGGCATGGTCACAGGAGGCGGCTCTCATTGCACAGACACCGGGAGAGGGGTAAAGAAGGACAGGTCCTTCACCGCTCCAAGAGGGGCTGGGTTTGGAATCAGTTCTTTGTCATCGAGGAATACACAGGACCTGATCCGGTGCTGGTGGGCCGGGTAAGTACCATTCCTGGGTTCCTTAAACATTGTGTCTTCTGAGGTAACTGCTGCACAAAGTCCCCTGGGGTCTTCATCACTTGTAGGACCTTTGCAAAATCCCACATTTGCTCTATAGTGAAACCAGTGCCCCAGTTGATGAAAGGCCATGAAATGGATTTCCTTTTTAATAATGGAGCAGCCCCTAAAAATCCTGGCATTTGGGAAAGGAATGATTTATGGGTCCAAGAAGTAATGATTTCCAATGCTTGTCTAAATATGCCTTCTCTGTTCCTCCTGGACAGAACAGGTGCCCATCAGTTATTGGAAAGAACAGTCTAGGGTCAAGGGTCCTCACAGTTTTATTGCATTTAACAGGTTCCCAGGCAGTTTTCCACATTAATCAATAAACAATAATAAGCAAAGCATTAAAAAATAATGGCACCTGCTGACATAGAGGTTTTAGACCACCTCAGTCATTACATATTTCTGATGCTGTCTTACTGAAAAATAATCAGTGCTCCAGGAATCTTTAATCTCCGAATAAATATTGACTTAAATAATAGATATATATTGACTCTAAGTAGTTTCAGCTTTCTCAGAAAAATAATGAGCGTTTCGCAATATCCGGGCGAAGCATTCTTTCGAGCGTTATCTCTTCGGCTCAGATTTAGCAGTTCAGCTCAGACATCGTCGTCTCATTCATGGCTGTTTGTGTAAAGCGACTGATCACAGTAATATGGTCCGTCCAGTGGCACTTGGCATCATTATAACGTGTCCCCCCCTCATCAGCTCCATTCGGACGTAGACTCGGGAGACGGAACCATCAAGTACATTCTCTCAGGTGACGGTGCCGGCACCATTTTCGTCATCGATGACAAGACAGGGAACATTCATGCCACCAAGACACTAGACCGGGAGGAGCAGGCCCAGTACACGCTGACGGCCCAAGCGGTGGCCCGTGACACCAACAAGCCCTTGGAGCCTCCTTCTGAGTTCATCGTCAAGGTGCAGGACATCAACGACAACCCGCCTGAATTCTTGCATGGCCCCTACTATGCCAGTGTACCCGAGATGTCCAATGTGGGTGAGTGCTTGTCTTTTTCCATCTCCAACGTGTGGCCCTTGACCTCCGCATTGCTCTCTCCATCTCTCTCGCTCTTCCCATGCCATGCTAGAAGAAGCGTCGTCTTGTTTACTGCACTCCGGCCGCTTAAATCAAGCGATTGTTATGCCGTTAATATTGCTACTCAGTAACCAGGCGACGCTTCAGCCTGGTTTAGCCTGACTTGCGCAGGACCTCGATGCCATGCACGGCTGTGGGTAGCACACTTCTAATCCCCAGCCATACATCATCGTTAATGCGTGGCTGTCGCAGAGTAACGATCTGTTACTCCACCATTCCCACCATGTGACAATGTAAATGATGCTGTGGGGAACCCGGGACGGTATAGCAAGCACGGCCAATTCCGAAATGTACTTACATCCTCTGGCCATGTTCACGTCGTTGAAAATTGATTTGAGGTCGTCGGACTTCGGGATGCGTTTTTCTCCCTCAGCCCTGGTGTTGATGGACAGGCAATAAACTTGATGTCGCATGCTAGAGGTAGCGGGCGCTAATATCTAACAGCTAATATCACCACCTCCTGTCCGGCCACGTCCGGGGACTACAGGCAGAGGTTTAATGCCTCTGGTTTCTGACCAACCCTGTAAAATCCAGGCAAAAAAAATATGAGGCAGGGCGTTGGAAGAGTCTGATACTTTGGCTCCGATCAAATGTCAGCTGCTCCTCACAGCTTGTAATCCAGTGTCAGATGCAGTGGATTTGCTCATAATCAACAGCAAACATTAGTTTGATTCCGGTTCAGTCGTGCTCCGCGTAGCCTGACTGAGATCCAGTTGGAAGAACTTGCTGGCTGTTCTTAGCCACCCACCAGACTTGCATCACATCTGCCGGTCCTCCTCTCCCAGGCACGTCGGTGATGCAAGTGACTGCCACGGATGCCGATGACCCCACCTATGGGAATAGTGCCAGGCTGGTGTACAGTATCCTCCAGGGCCAGCCATACTTCTCAGTGGAATCTCAGACAGGTATGTCCAACAAAGAACTGAAAAAAAAATGGCCGCTAGACAGCCAATGGAAACATATGAGGTCACACTGATATTAAGCAGTTGAAATTCCATCCTGTTATTACAGGAAAATACTGCGTTTTGCATGCATTGCCGAATTAAGACATAATGTGCGATATGCACAATTTAAACAAACTGCACATTAATGATATGATTTCAAATTTAGATTGGCTTTATCTAAATTTCTTAATTTTCTCTCAAATGCGGTTTTATACTTCTTATTGTCATGTGGTGGTGGATTACTTTTTTTCCTCTTTTTTTGCCTGCATTCTTTTTGACATGTGCCGAACGAATTAAACTTTGTACCAGAGGAGTCGAGTCTCGATGAAATCCCATGACCAAAACCTAGGGCTGGATTTTACGCTGGGCAGCATCCAAGCTCCGCGGCTCTAATTTGTTTTGGCCACGGCTACGTTTTGGCATAAAGCTCGGTTAAATATCGCCGTCCTTACACTATTCCCCATGCGGCCCGCAGACTGCCAGCTAGCTTGGAGAGTTTAAAAAAAAAGACCCTAGCTTAACAAAAGTGCCAGCGAGCACCAGGCTTATGATCATCCACCTGAAAGATACTTAAGCTGCATTCCTGGCAGCTTGACTTTCTTGGCTTCCATGTTTCTTGGTACCATGCTACTGTTTGACTCTCTTCCTCACTGAGAAGGGCGAATTTCACCGCATGCTCTTTCCTGTTCTAGTACTGAGTCACACCACCTGGCATATATTAGTATAAGCCGCACCAGCCATCACATCCTGGGATTGTGCTGCACAGCCGACAATATCTAGAGCCCAGAATCAAGTCACGTAGCCTTCGATAACCTAAGAACAAGGTGTATAGTCTTGGATACTGCAGAATTGAGGGGGATAGTGTAGGACATCCGAGCCTTCAAAAGACACAGTCTAGGATGTTGCATCACTGAGCCAAACAGTGTATGAGGTCCTATCTGTAAGCTGCATGATCAGGAGAAACCACTCGGGCAGGTTTATCCCTGCAAGCTGTTAATGTGAGACCACACGCTGGGCCGTGTTCACGCCCCGCTGTGCTTTCACAGGGATCATCAGGACAGCCCTCCCCAACATGGACAGAGAGGCACGTCAGGAGTACGACGTGGTCATCCAGGCCAAGGACATGGGGGGCCACATGGGGGGGCTGTCAGGGACGACGGAAGTGAAGATTACCCTGACGGATGTCAATGACAACCCGCCCAAGTTCCCTCAGAGTGAGTGTCCTCCCTGCACCGACAACCCTAAACCTGTCTTCAGCCAGGTTCATATCCTGTCTTCAGCCAGGTTCATAATAATAGATTTCTTGGTAACACTTTACTTGAGGAGGCACAAATGTTATAGTATTCTATAGTATTATGATCTTACTTATCTATTAATTAACGTGTTCGAACACACCCATGTAAAGTGCCCTCGGACAACTCTGTTGTGAAGGGCACCATATAAAAATAAACTGAATTGAACTGAAGTGAATTAACGACAAACTAAGTCTTAGCTACATACTGATCTCACGTTTGTTCATCATTAATGAATCATGACATGTTTTACCTCAAGCAGATACTATATTCGCTATTATATTGGTTAATTTTGCCAAGCTTTGTGAACTACTGAAGGTAGTACAAGTAATGAATAATAGAAGTGAGATACTGATGACAATGCTTGCTCATTATTAATGAATCGTGACACATCATGTATCTACTATATTTATTCATGATTTGTACTTCAGTAGTTAACCGAGTTGCTACTAAGTATTTATGCCCTGTCAGGTAAAGTGTCACCAATTCCTCTCTTCAACAAAGTTCATCACAAAAGAATTATTTTCTCAGCTTTGTTCACTGCAAAGTGCATATCTGAGTAAACCATTTAATGGAGATGCATCTCAGAAGCCAGACAGTCCTCTGTGATCATGTAAAGCAGTTATGTTTGCCAGCGCGATGGACACATCTTTGAGAACAGCAGCTGAGAGGCAGAGGATATAAGCAAAGGAATGTTTTATCCTTTACATATTTGTGTGTGTCTGGGGAGCGCATGCAATCATGTATGTCAGACAAAGCTGAGATTGTGTGTGGAGGACCTTCTGTGTATGTCTGAGGGAAAGCAAAGAGAACTTATTTATGTCTCAAAGGGGATTCAACTTCCAGTTAAAAGCAAGAATCCCACCCTCCCTTCAGTAAGATTTGGCCCTGATTTCAATTGCATAGTTAAAAACTAGACCACTTCTTTAGGCCGAAGCCTGCCCCGTTTTGTATTTTTTTTCCAAAGACTGAAATCAAACTAGAATAAGAGCTATATTTTTACTTCTACCATTCACACTCCATCCAAAAAAATCTTCATGATTCATCAACATAATAAACCAGAAGAACACTTTATTCTGTTACTGCTTTTCACGTCTTACTTTTACAGTCCTGTTGAGCTTCTTGTGCTTGCGGTATTTTTAAATATGGCTGAAGCTTGAGCCTTGGGAAACACTGATAGTTTGACCAGATGAGGGGCAAAGTGAGACTCCCGTAAAACACCTAAGTTATGGGCACTCGACTCTATTGTCATTGGCTGTCCTTGGGGGCTGAGCTTTCCCATAATACACGGCCTCACAGCTCAGCTACACTCACGTTTTCTTCAGACATCCTGATTCATGTACATGGCTAAAGCTACAAAAAAATGCAATATATTAACATTAATCAGCTAGGAACATGGATACAACATCATGTAAATAATTGCAATTAGAAATTCAAAATTAGCAAAGTACTGCATCCTAATTTGTGGGTGACTGAGAATAGTATTGTGCCGGTTTTTTAGCCTGTATTTGGATGGGGAGTTCTGAAATACTAGCAGACTTTGAAGGGGTGGTTCTGGTGAATGATGGTAGTAGAGATTCGGTGAGCGCTGACAGGGTGTTTCCTGAAGGGGTTAGGGAGCACTTAACACCCTGAAGTTTCTGGGAGGAACAGTTTGGCTGGAATCTTAATCTCAGTGCACTGCAGTTGTCAAAGTGAAGAAGAACTTAGGGAGTCGCCAGAGGAATAAAGTTCCCAGGAGTAATCAGAAGTGTGCGGCGAGCGAGGGTGGATGTTCTCAAAGGCTCAATCTGCTATTGATCTCATCCTTCTGCACAGGTGTATACAGCATGTCTGTCTCAGAGGACAAAGTCCCCGGCGAGGAGGTGGGCAGGTTGAAGGCGAAGGACCCCGATTTGGGGGAGAACGGCCTGGTGACGTACCGGCTGATTGAAGGAGACGGGATGAACGTCTTTGAGATCGTCACCGACTCCGTGACACGGGATTGCGTCATCAAGCTGAAAAAGGTGGGGGTTTTTGGGGCCCCCCAATTTGGGGATGGAGAGAAGCTCACGTTAAAAAGGCAGGCAGATGGCCTATACAGTATAAATTCTTCGAAATGCCATCGCTCTATCGAAGGCCAGAGACGAGCAGCTGCGATGGAAGCATTGTTACACATGGAAATATGTGAACGTGTAGCTGTGCGTGCGTGTGCTTCTGTGAGAGAGCGTGTGGGAGGACCAGCATCATGGAGAAAAGCTGTGAAAGATTATTCATCCACAGGCTGGCTCTTCAGTCTGGGAAGAATGGGTGGGGGGCACCTCGTGGGTGTGTGTGTATGTGTGTGTGTGTGTGTGCGTGTGAGCATGCTCCGTCTAGGTATGCGCGTGCTAATGCATGTAGCAGAGAGCAGACTCCGGTGGGGGGGGGGTTTGCCATTCGCTCGGTTCCGCCCTGTGAACGCAATGACAGTACCGTGTTTCCTCATTATGTCTCGGACGAGCCTCGACTTTCATGGCTGGCTCGCTCGGTGAGAGAATTCTTTTTGACGGATTTCGGATTCCTGGCCGGACTCCAGAGAGTCAAGCAGCCCCCCCCTCCCCCCAGGGGACCAGGATTACCCAGATGCTAAAACACCTGCCGAAGTTAGCCTAACACCTTGTGGCAGAACGACTACCCCTGGGTAAATTGGAGCAGGGCTATCTGGAGATGGTGTACAGGCATCCGGGATCACGGCATGGGAGGTGTACGTGCGCAGACTTAGAGCCGTAATCCAACGATCCTACATATTTCCATTTGCAATCTCCATCCAGCATCTAATAACTACTAACTAACCAGCCTCCACTGATTACTTGGAGTGTCGGTGCATTTTTCTGCATTGTCAAGCTTTAATAGAGGCAGGGAGACGCTTTTTGTAAATACAGACAATGACTGCCAAAATATAAGTTCTTATAGCTCTTTGGGGGATCCACCTGTCGAATAACTTCAGAGGTATCTTAGTCATAATTAACTGCAAAAAGCTGGGTGGTCGGAGTATCTGGCTGGGAGAGAATATATGTTTGGGGGGTGGGGTGGCTAATTGTCAGTGGTAAGTCTGCCTCAGGTTGTAAAGTACGTTAGCAATAGGTGGTGGTGGAGAGAGGGAGACAGATAACAGCACAAGCCTGCAACAATGACTTTGATGCCAGGCAGCCCCGCTCAATAACATAATACCTCCGTGATCCAGCTCTCGGGAAATCATCACCTTTTGCTCTTCAAAGCATGTTGAAAATTAAAGTCGAAGTTACCGACGGAATCGCTGGGGTTTTAATCAAGTATTCTGTTTCAACTGGAGGCAGCCGGCGCCCCTCGGAATATTAAGAGGCGGCCCCGGTATTATTGTGGATATTATCTGCTGTTGATTACTTTCAGTCAGTCGGTTATTAGGTGCCGCGATAAAGGATCGGAGGAGGGGGCCCGGCATTGTCGGGAGACGCGAGTCGCGACTGCTGACCTCCGAGAGTGAGAGGCGCCGCGCGTCCGCCTCCCAAACCGCCGGCTCCGCTGGTAAAAGCGACGGGGAAAAAAACACGAGAGACGGGATTTCGTAATTTCTCATTTGCGAGTGACAGGTGTGACAAGACAGACGGAGTCTCAAATTGGTAACCGGGGGGCAGGGTGACAGGTGAAATGGGAGTTTATTCAAGCAGAGTATCTGTTCTCTGCACTTGTTATTTTTGAAGATATTTGCTACCATAAATTCCTCCACCTTTCTCGCAGTGTTAAAACGCCGTTAGTTCATCGAGTCTCGCAATGTGGAGTGATACATCAGTAAAACGTCTGTGTCTGTAAGGTTAAATTTATCTTAGTTACATAAGGCAAGGACAGACTTGAAAAGAAGCCCAGCGGAATTATGCTTTCAAAGATAATCTCTTTAGCAACAGTGCCCTCTATCAATTCACCTTGGTACTGTCATATATTTACCTGGAATTAACTGGATTAATCAATGAAGTGTAGCGTATTCTCATATTTCACAGCATTTCGCTTGCATTTTGATATATTTTGGGGTTAAAACCTTATGCAGTTAATATTTAAAATCAGTCAGGTATATTTAGTCAGATAATTCTCTGAATGACACCCCATCTTTGAAATTCCTTCACCATTTTAAATTGAAAAAAGATTTTTATATACATAAAGTCTTACCTTCATGTTGCTGATGGTGTATGACATAACTGGAACATGGACAAAAAACTTTTTTATGGTTGTTTCCTATTTTTATGTAAATGGTATTGTTATGTAAAGTGGGATTGAATTACAACCAGTATTTAATTCTAAATATCATCTCAACATCTATCAGTCACGTGTTGACCTTTCCCAATCCTCACCATTCAGAATTTCTTACAATGGCATTAGTTACCAGAATCAAGCCCTTTCAAAGGCAGGGTATTGTAGGAATGTTATATTTATTAGACATTTTCTTTTAAAAAAAAAAAAATATCTTGCAATCGGCTGGTGCCCCATCCTGAGTTATTCCATGCCTTATGCTCGTAGCTTCCAGGATGGGCCATGGACCCAGCAACCCTGCACTAGACAAGCAAGTGTAGAAGATAGATGGATGGATTTTTTATTTTCATTGATTTCTACCAACATATATTCCACATAATAAAGGCTGTGGAACCTGACACTCCACAAACTGTGTTGCATTTGAAACAAGAATGTTGCAATGGGATTGGCTAATATTGGCACGTTTTGCGCTTGCAGCCAGTGGACTTTGAGACCAAGCTGTTCTATACGCTGAAGGTGGAAGCGGCCAACCCGCACGTGGACTCCCGTTTTATCGCCTGGGGGCCTTACAAAGACACGGCCATGGTGAAGATCTCGGTGCTCGATGCCGACGAGCCGCCGTTTTTCAACTCAGCCAGCTACACCTTTGAGGTGGAGGAGAACGCCCCCGACGGTACGGTGGTGGGGCAGGTGCACGCTAAGGACACAGACACCGCCAACAACCCCGTCAGGTGGGGAGCCTCTCGACAGCCCGACAGCTCCTTATTATGGATCTTCTTGGTACCATATTCAGAAGCTGCTGAGATATTCTCACTTTAACAGAATAACGCGCCATCATTTGCTATATCCATACCAAGGAAAACATTTAGGTTTTGCGTGTTTGCGGAGTAGCACGCAGGGTGACACAGTGATTAGCAATATTGGTCTCCGTTTTGGCCTCATGTGTCATTAAGGGGTTTTCTCCACAAACTCCAGTTTTTGAGTTGCCAGATTGCCTGTAGGGGAGAGGGAATGGATCGTGAGTGTGCCCTGTGATGGGTTGGTGCCCCATCCTGGGTTGTTCTCTGTCTTGTGCCTGTAGTCTCCAGGATGGGCTCTGAATCTCATGCAACCCTGAGTAGGATAAGCGGTTTCAGGAGATTGAAGGATGTTTACAAAGTAGAAGTCATCATGAGTGCATATTCTTTACCATTATCACTTCAATAAACAAATCAACCTAATAATAAATAATAAACCTTTATTTGCCAGATATCAGATTACTCCCTACACAAATCTGGAGCAGCTCTTCACAATCAGTCCTGAAGATGGCATCATTAAAACAACAAGACCTCTGGATCGTGAGACCCAACCCTGGCACAATATTTCAGTCAGTGCCTCAGAAATCGGTTAGTTCTTTCTCCAGTAATGTAAATTCTTTCGTTCCTACCATAACATTCTCTTTTGCCCCCCACTCTTTCTGTGGTGTAGCTTAAATAAAGATAAATAAATAATACCGTGAGCTGGAATTTGTGTATGATCTCTTTATCCAATCAAAACAGAAACAACCACCAAGATTCTACTTGTGTCATTTGTCTGGAATGGCAACTTAATTTTGCTAGTATCTAATTTTGATATTTTTGTTTTTCAAATACTTTCAGTTTGTGCCAACTGGAACAAATTGCATGAAATTCAAATCCAGTTCCATGCACGAAATGTTCTTTTGAAATATCTACAGATGTCAAGTCTCTTGGCAGATTTGTAATGCAATTCTCAAATCTCTCTAGAGTTGATGAGTGTCAGATAAAATTTCTGTTTGGGTTACTTTTTTAGAAGCCAAAATTGTTTATTGACCTTGTGTCATGGTTGTGTGCAGGTGGACATCATCAAGATGCCAAAGTCCGCGTCAACATCAAGGTCAAGGACGTGAATGATAATGCCCCGGAATTTGCCACCCAGAATGATGTCCTTATGTGTGAAAATTTTCCAGCAGGAAAGGTAAGCTTCATTCGGCATCTTTAACTTTAGCTAGATTACATCAGGATGCAGACTGAGGAGAATGACTGTTACAGAACAGATGTAATTTTGGACTTTTAAAGTCGACACTAAAAGATGAAACAGATGAATAGACTACGAGAGGAAATAAAAGAGATCCTCGATGTCTGTTTTTTTTTTTTATTTATTTTTTTAATGATTTTATTTTACAAATGTATAGATAAAGGCTTCAAATCTTCAGAAGAGATGCACTCCATGCATGTTTGTGTGGCTGTGGACATCTGTGTGAGTGTCTGTGTATGTATGGTTGCTAAATAATCATGCACAGTAACGAACGGTAATAACCTATTTGCGCCCCACACTTCAGCTTATTGAGACAGTCAGCGCCGTGGACAAGGACGAGATGGGCCACCGGCAGCACTTCCGTTTCAACCTCCCGCCGGAAGCCGTCAACAACCACAACTTCTCTCTCAAAGACAACCTCGGTGGGTGTTGAGCCGGCCGCGTGCGATAGCAGACCCCCGGTATGCCTGGCATATGGCTGTCATTTCATAACCCCATGAGTCACATCAAAACACCGTGACTCAAACGTAAATTGCTCCCCCGATTGGACTTGACACCCTAACTCGAGTGCGGTGACAGATAGTCTCTCCTGATATCCGAAACGCGCTTTTAACGTGCCCTGCTGTGTCTTCTCAACTTCTGACATCTTCCACGGAATTTGCAAAGGACACGCTATTTGTTTGTAGGTCCACATCGGTGATGTCTTTCCTGGAGATCCAACACTGCCATGCCTATTAATCCCATTGGTTGTCCCATTTCCCCCAAGCCATGAGAACGCGGGAGCAGAGCCAATCACATGTCAGGTCCTGGCACCATGTCAGGCCCCTCCTACAGCCTTGAAGAGGTGATGGATGAATCACACGTCTTTCTGAGAGTCCTGCCCTTGCCCTAGCAGCAGTGGCACTTAGGGGAGCGGTACCGGCTCTTTGACACATCAAAGCTGCTCGCATGGTGACAAGTTCGGTGCACCTTGTGGAACTGATCACTGATCAGAGGACGGCACTCAGTGGATGACATGTCTAAAGCTTTGCAGGATTCATTCTGCAAGGACGATATCTGTCATTATCGTACCTGATGCTTTTGTCCAAAGCTTACTTTTCTATCATTTTTTTTTTTTTTTACGCAAATTAAGCTCAAGTGCCTTGCTCAGCTGCACGCAAGGGCTGCTTTTCACACAAGGTCTTGCGTACAAGACTGTGTCCTTGGTCACTATTCTGTCTATCTTGTGGGAGTCTCTCTTACACCTTAATTTATGATGTAACGTATTGAATTGGGCTTTTATTACTTGGCACGAATGAATTGTAGAAGCCCACCACCCGGGTATAGTGTTTTATTTTAATGGTGGTGGGGGGGGGAGGGGGGTCCCATGCTCCGTTTCATTGTTTTGCCTAACTGTTAAATGGGAGTTTTAGAATGGAGCCCCACATGAGACCAAGCAGGCTGGCTGACCTTCCCCCGCCAATTGACATGATACGGCGGTAACACATAGACGGTCCTGAGCATGTCCTCAGCTACTGCAATGAACCCAAGCTGTGGCTTTGATGGGCCCGTCGAATGGTTGCCGGGGGTGATTACGCACTGTCATTGTTAGCGCATTAATTATGCACCGTTGCCCCTGTTATGTCGTGCGTCAATCAAAAGCGGCAAGTGCTTTTTTTTTTTGCTGTGCATTAGGCCATTTGCAGTTCTTCTGTCAGAGAGAAAAAATGCTAATCTGTGGTACAATTACAAAGCAGAATACGCTAATTGTGGTTTAGGGAAGCGCAGATTATGTCAAATCAAGCTGTTCAAGGCTGGAGTACTGTACCTGCACTGAGAAATGGCTCAGAGTTTTGATATTTCTGATCTTAATGAGAGGGGAAATGGGCACCTTTCAGAGGTGATTTAAAAACTCAACAATGTGAATGAGACAGATTAGGCTTGTCCAGATTTTGTGGATTTATCTGAAGGGAAACCATATTTTCAAATGGATCAATTTTTTTTTCCTACAGATTCATCTCTTGCTTCCTCTGTGTTTGTTTGCCCATCTGCTGTATTTGTCCTACAAAGATCTGATGGATCACTGTTGACAGAGTCCCGGGATATATCGCAAACCCTACATGGCCTATTACATTTTCCAATACATTTTACTATATCCGAGGACCAGCGGCATGTTAAGATGTTCTGCGACCCATAGGCCATTTCAGTTGTCACAGGGCTCCTACTATTTTCTTCAGTCGTATAGCTGTCAACCGGGGGGGTGTGTTTGTGGATGATAAGATTTATATTACTGCGAGTGGGGATCGGACATACGTTCCGGATTAAGTTGAACTTTGGTTCACACACAAAAATGTGGGGCAAATCCTGTCCTGTACTAGTTCAGCCTGGGACACAGCATTTTATTTTTTGGTACAGGACAGGTGGCAAATCTACATTTAAAATTTTCTTAAACAAGGTTAGTTGAGTCCCGTTTTAGTGGAGGCCTTGGGTTTCAGCGCAGATAAACCTGTGCATTAAATTGGCCTTGCTGAGGACAGTGTAGCACCAACTAATATATGACGGGGATATTAACAGCAAGTCTTAAAAAAAGGAAAAAAATCCGTGGAATCCTTCATGATGGTGGTATTATCAAGAAATTAGCAGACCTTCAGGCTGCCTCTCAATTATTAAGAAACCGTCATAGACCAAATGTGCCTGATAATAGTGCCCTTCATTACAGCCCTCGTTAGTGCACACATTATGCTATATTTAGAATGCATGTGTTTCTTAGGAGTGGCCAACAATTGCATCCTTCATAGGGTATATCGGTAGGACGCCCTAATAATTGGTAGTTACAGTGTAGGACAGTCACCCTAGAGGCAAGAGAAAAGGCCCAAGCAGCAGGGTCATAAATGAACTCGCTCTGGCTATGTGCTGATTCTGACCTTGTTCCGACTGTGAAGGTGTTCTTGGCTCTGTTCCATATCCTCTCGGTAAAGACAATATACCTACTACAAGATGGGCTTTGATTACACTTTCAAAAACTGATAAATGGTCACAATATTAAACATGAATTTAATATTGCAAACCCCACCCTCATCCCCCCCCCACCGCCCGAATGCACGCACACACCACCCTCTTTCACTACATAGTTTATTTGTTTACCTTCTCTGCTTATTGGATAACTAAAACTCTTGGGACATAAGTAAACCTCTGCTTTGTTGCCCATATGCCATTCTATGGAATTGACTCTGTCATAGGCTGTGAAAGAGTCTGTTGCATCCACAGTTATTTCCCCACTGCCCTGTAAAGATTCCGTTAGTGATCTAAATCTTTCTCCCTCGTCCCTTTTACCTTTACAGACAGCACCGCCAGCATCTATGTGATCCGCAAAGGGTTCAGCCGGATGACCCAAGATATCTACTTCCTGCCCATCGAGATCAACGACAACGGCGTCCCCGCGATGAGCAGCACCAACACCCTGACCATCCGCGTGTGCAGCTGCGACAGCAAGGACACCATCCTCTCCTGCAATGTGGAGCCCTATGTCCTGCCCGCAGGGCTCAGCACCGGCGCCCTCATCGCCATCCTAGCCTGCATCGTCATCCTGCTGGGTAAGCCTGCATGTGGCCAGCTTGATCCAGGATCTGAGAAGGGCCTCAACAGCTCACGTTCAACTTTCCATTTGTGGAATAGAATAGTGACACTAGTGATGAATAGCGATACTATTATCTTTGCACATATCCCCGTCTAGCTGTACCTGAGACACAAAGACACATTCATACTTAAAATCTTGGTGGTCACAGCACATGTTTGGCCAGTGTGCAGCACTCTTGGAACACTTGGGGTTAAGGGCCTTGCTTAGGGGTCCAATGGCAGCATCAGGGGGGATTTGAACCAGCGACCGGACACAGAGTCTTAAGCTGTCCAAAATTTTGTCAAATTCTTGAGTAGTGAAACCTGTATATATTCTTTAATAAAGGAGAGTTTTTTGTCATAACGTAGGGTTATGTCTGAAAGTACATTTAATCAGCTTAATCCGTAAAGTACTTTTATTAAACTGCCTTTATTGAGTCACCGAAGGACCAGATTGGTTCAACTAGTATGTAACCTTCAGGTTAAAGTACCAGTTTCCAACTTTAAATCAAAGAAAATTGTAAAACCTGTTATATATTGAGAAATTAAAGCAATTTTGGTTAAGTATGCTGCCCAAGGCTGGAACAACTTATACCACTTATGGATACAATCCATAATATACTGGTGTATAATACTGAAGCTGTATGAGGAGCTGACCCTCGTGTCTCCCATGGCAGCTATCGTGGTGCTGTTCGTGGCCCTACGTAGACAGAAGAAAGAGCCCCTCATCGTCTTTGAGGAGGAAGACATCCGCGAGAACATCATCACGTACGATGATGAGGGCGGCGGCGAGGAGGACACAGAGGCCTTTGACATCGCCACTTTGCAGAACCCCGACGGCGCCAATGGCTACCTGCCGAGGAAGGACATCAAACCAGAGCTGCAGTATGCGGTGAGACCTGGAGCACGGCCTGCGGCCAACAGCGTGGATGTGGATGACTTTATCAAGACCCGCATCTCGGATGCAGACAACGACCCCACAGCACCCCCTTATGACTCCATTCAGATCTATGGGTATGAGGGCCGTGGTTCGGTCGCTGGGTCCCTCAGCTCCCTGGAGTCAGTCACCACAGACTCGGATCTTGACTACGACTACCTCCAAAGCTGGGGGCCACGTTTCAAGAAGTTGGCCGACCTCTACGGCACCAAAGACCCTGTCGATGACAACTCTTAACACCCGGGAGATTCACGTCAGTACCCCACAGATGACAGTGTAGTGAGTAATCCTATGGGTAACCTGCGAGTTCAGCTATTTATGGTAAACTTTCTTTTTTTTTTTTTTTTGTTGAAATGTACTTGTAGTATACTACAGTGCATCTTTACATGGGGGATGAGTTTGAAACCAAGATGTAGTTTGGAGTAAAAGCCAAAAGACAAAAAAAAATATATAAAAGACAAATCTGAGAAGTACTGGTACGTATGAAAAACAAACACGCGACACATTGTGATAATAGATAAAGAATGTTCTTTCATTTTTTTTTTTTTTTTGGGCTATTGGGTACTAAACTGGGGCTTCACAGCGGTATGTTGAGATTAAAGAAGATCACTGAAAGACATGGCATTTCCGATACTGTGAAGGAGTTCACTATGGAAAAAATGGTTGCCTTATATTGAAAAAATAATAATAAATCAAAACAGAATGCCTGAAAAAAATAACATCCAGCTAAGATTGACCACTTCGGTAGCACGTCCATCTTCCAAATGGAGCATCCTTCCAGACTCTTAGGTGTTCTTTTCCATTAGCAGAACGAAATGGATAAAACAAACGAAGAAACTGTTTTTCAGTGTGTCCTTGAAAATCAGAAGTCCCCACTTCAGCCAAATGAAGTATTAGACACAACAAACAAGCTGTGAGCTCAAAATCGCCTTAAATAATGGACACTCTTGCAACGCAGTGCATCTTTTGTAACTTGAAAAATATATAAAGCAAGTTAAAATATAACGTACATATAACGTATGTACAGTACAATGTGCAAATGTCTCGAGAATCAAACTTTGCGCCTATTAATTCTTGTAAATCTCTTTTTTATTATAAAATAATTATAATTATTGTTAGTTTTTGGTTGACTTTATTTCTTATTTTCTTTATTTGTGTATGTTATTCTCCCAGGTGAGAAGAAATCAGTCTGTCCTGTCGCAGTGGAAGATGCCTAATTTCTATGTCAATTTTATGGTACCTTTGTACAATTTTAAAAGTTCTTATTTTAGTATACATTCAGATATCAGTATTTCAACATGTAAGAAAATGTTACATCACACATATTTTATGAACATTGTACTGTTGCTTTATTATGTGCTTCAATCTCAGAAGCGGAAAACTTTGAAATAAATGCTCTTTTTATAAAATGATCAATGGTGTTAATAAATCTTTAATATCATTATTATTATTATTATTAGTGTTATTATTATATTTTATTACTGTGCCTGCGGCACTTCCTTTTGCTATAAGCTCAGTGGTCGGTCTGTCGATTGACCGCTGCCGGAAAAGGACCTTATTCACCCTCTCAGAGGGTTTCCATTGCTGCTAAAGGTCGCTGTGCACTTTGGGAAACAATGGGGAGGAGAGAGGGAGGGAATTGAGTTTGGTAACACCTGAATGAGGCTGCCACACATTTTTACCCCGAGAGACCCAGGGTAAACAAAAGGACACAGTCTTTGGGATGGGACAAATATATTTACTAAAAACTAATGAAATACAAGCAGTGGAGAGAAAGGAAAAAGGGTATTACATCATGTTAAGGAGTGGTGTGCTCAATAGGCTTACTGTTGTCTCAAGTGTTGTCAATGAATGGCAACACAAATCATTAGTCTGGATATTTATAGCAGGCAGAAACGAAATTCCTGACCTATTTTTCTGGTGTGAAATGTATTCCAACAGGAGTCAGCATTCCACATCTTCCCCAAACTATGTGAAACAGCTGGCATTGCCTGATTTCCGCTGCAGTAAAATAGGACGGCGGGCATTAAGGCAGACACGCTGTGAGCTGTGCCTCTCGGCTTTTTCAATCGACTGACGCATGCACCTATCGTGACACTTCATCAGCTCCACCAATCAGAGCACTTGGTTTGGTGTGAGCCTTAGGAGGACCCATCCTAGAGGCCTAGCTTTGGCCTACTTGTGTATTAGAGGGCAAAGTTGATGCATTTTGTTGCACTACCGCTAAGCTGTCGCCTACTGTGTTCCGATCTTGAGGAAAGTCAATAGGGCGGCAATTCTACAATCCGCAGGGAGTATTCTGTGACATGGTGGTTAAGAGAGCACAAAGCCAACTTTTTTTTATCTTTGTGGCCTTAAATTGCCAGACATTAATCCCCAGCCGTATCAGAAGGATTCTGAAGATGTGCCTTAAACAAAAGATTCTACCTCTATCGGCACAGAATTGCTTGTGGGAGATTAGTATATATTTCTGAAGCAGTCTGCATTTTTGATTTCGCACTTAACCTTATCTATGCGTCTGTGGCATCAGCAGAGATTTGGCATCCTGCTGTGTTTTAGTCCTCTGCTTGTCATCACCAATTAAATACAGAAACAGTACTTAGCAACTTCTGTATAATCACAGTGTTTCTGCTTAGTCTCACTGCACATTAAAACGAGCCCTGAAATCTCACTAAATATTTGTGATTTTGAGCGTGTTGGGGCTTCTGACTTGAGAGTCATCAGATGCGGTTGATTTTTATTCCTTTGTTTTCATGTTTGCAAGAAAGGAGAAAACAATCGAGGCAGGCTACAAGTAAAGTAAGCGTGAGCTGAGTCTTTCAGCGGTTCTGAAAATGTTTGGCACAAATCTCAGATGAGCCTGGCTAGAGAATTGAAAAGCTTATAGGCTGGCAGAATGCCTGCCCAGCGTACCAGGACTTTAAGTGCTGAATTATGAGTTGAAGTATGCGAATTTGTTAAAATATGCATACCCATTTAACCATCAATTTCCGGTAAGCAGTCATTCATCCAGGTTGTGCTGATCTTGAGCCAGACCCAGCAATTATGGAATGGAACAGGAAGCACAAAAATTCACTCACATACAGTCACTGCGTAATTTATTTCTGAAGCACCGGCTCAGTTATCGAAAGAGCTTCATGTGCAGAGTGTTCAAAGGAGAGCTGTGGTTTGACTCCAGAGTCTTGTTTCCTGTTGTTTGGTTTGCATGCATGTGCTTGTAGCATACCGCTAAGGGAGTGTGGGTGTTGGAGCGTTTCTGCGTTCTCAACTACAATTTCTCTGTTCAAATTTCGGTCATGGTTCTTGTGTGATGGCCCTCAGCTCGCCGCAGTCCAGTGTAGAACATCAGTGAGGCACTCTGAAGTGAAGATGACACCAGCATCAAAAACTGCATGAGAGAAGTAGAGCAGGAGGCAGGAAAAAAAAAAAAAACTTGGCTTAGAAGTGTGAAAATATCTTTCGTAAAATGGAAAATGTCTGTGCTGCGCGGGTCATTGTTTTGTTCCTTTGTTCCGCTAATCCGCTGGGGTAACTCTGGGGGGGGGGGGGAATTGCCTTTTGAATATGAAGCTGTATATTTACAGTACCAAATAACAGAAGGCCCCTCTTTACGTTGCATGTGGTCTAAATCAGCAGCAAACATGTGTGATGGTCGTAACTTAAGCAGGCATTCGAGATGCTTCGTGTCTCATTTTAAAGCTCTCTCTCAGCATGGCGTTGTGTAAGCTGCAGGATTTAGGGAAAATCTATGAAAATTCCCTTGCATATATTAAGCATATGATAAATATTTTAGAGGATTTCATTAGTGTGTACACAGGCCGTAATACAAAGATTAGCATACTTACTATGTCCCTGTATCTTGTTGCTTGTGAAAGTAAAGGAATATAGACTCTTGGATATTTAAAATAAATAGGGAATCATAAGTCCCTGTGTTTTCTTTTTCTTCCATTTATTTCTTCTTACTCTTTCTAATTAAACTCCAGACATTTAAAGAGGGATTGTTTCCTCACGCTACAGAGTTTGGTATCAGGGCTTTGTAGCCCGTGGTGATTAGTGTCACCTGTCCCTCAGTGAACTACTGCGTTGTTTATTAGATACACCCCGAGAAACCAGGACCACAACCTAGACCAGAGGGATCAGTGCCAACAGCTACACCATGCACTTGTTTAGTCACTGAAATACTAGAGCTTTGTCATCTACTAAAATTGCTTGTTTTTAATTGTTTCATGGGGGGGAACTTCTGGAGACCAGGTTGCGAGTCTCTACCTTGTGTGGAGTTTGCATGTTCTCTCCATGTCATTGTGGGGTTTCCTCTGGGTACTCCGGTTTCTGACTACAGATACAAAAAACATGCTAAGGTGAATTAGAGTTACCAAGTTGTCCATAGGTGTGGATGTTTGTGTATATGTCCCGTGAAGGGTTAGCCCAAAAGTTCCTGAATAACAACAAGCATGGATAGATGGATGAATTGTTTCATGGAAGTATTGGTCCTCAAACTAAACTGGATATGGATAATATGGAAAAATATTAATTAGCTATAATTGATATATTAATTATAATTCTAAACTATTTTTGGGATATAGAATTTTGTATTCCAGCTGTATTTGGCCTTGTATATAAATGTTCTTTTGTTATTTTAGATTAAGAATACCAAAATAATTGGTGTATATAGCTAAAATGCCAAATTTCACAGATCCCAATTAAATAAATAACTAAAAAGTAATATGTGTGAAATACAAAGTGCTGGGATCAAAAATGTAGAGACCTGAATGACACATTCCGTAGACCGTGTAATATTCTATTCGATCGGGGACCTTTGCTGTCAGCCGTGATATTGCATTAACGTGATTCTGTGGCAGGGAAACGCTAGACATTCCCGCCCTGTTCCTCTCTAACCACTGTCTTAAGCAGCTGCAGGACTCAATATGGATTCATACACGTGTCAAGTGTTACAAACCCAGAGTTAATATTATTGCTATTGCCATGGCTAAGTGTTTTTTTCTTTTATAAAGTCAAAATGGGCTTATACAGCTTCTCGAATAATATTTTACGCATTTACACAGCTGTGCATAGTCCCCATACTGCAACTTCTGCAACAATAACTGCTATGCTTCTTTCCTTGACAGTCAACGGTTACCGATGCAGCAGCCAGGAATCTCTTCTTTCCCTGGTCTTTTACATTAGGACTCCATTCTTTGATCCTTAATTATTAAAGGCTCGGAATGTCCTAGTGGACATTGCATGTACTGCAGCCTTGCACTTCCTATCTCCGCACAGTTTATGCTCAGCCCCTAATGGTTGGAGGGAGACGCAATGCACTTCACTACATTCTCTGAGCTGTTGCTTATCTTTCTTATCCATGTCGGACTCATCCTCAGGATGCACGAATCAATAGTTCCTTTAAGAGACCAGTAGTGCAAACTACTGTATACTGTGGCTGGGAAAGGTACTGTGAGTTTCTGCCTTGGAGGACCCGAAGGGATAGTTCCCGAATGACAGGCTCATTTGTTACATTCGGCTGCTGTTCCTGCCCTTTTCCGTGCATATTTACATATTTCTATGTGTTTCTCATTTCATCTGGTCCACTTTGAAAGACTTTGTAAATAAGTGTGTAACTGCTGTCCTCTCGTAATGAGAGGATAACCCCCACAGTGACAGCTCACAGCATAATCTCACAGCGTTTTGATTATAATGTTTGCAGGGCACCTGCGGTGCAGGGAAAATGAGAACAAACTTCAATCACCAGCTAAGGGGTAGGGGTCTCCACCTTCTCAGTGTATTTTCCATTGTTAAGCAGAGTGGGTGGACAGCTCAGCTGTAGATGACCATCCACCGTCCATCTTCTGGGCTATACCATTTGAATTCATAGGCATACTTTCTCACACTGAGCACTTATCTCACTGTCTTCCCATTAACCAGCTGCAAACTTTCCTTTTATAAATCATACAGCAGGAACTTGACAGCAATATGAAATTAAGGCATCCGTGGCTCCTGCTACCTATTGTTTGTAACTACAGTGCTAATTGCTTGTTATCATCAAATAACCCCGAGCTTTAAAACACCAACTATCCTCTGTAATGTTCTTTTTTAAATGTGTCACATCCTGTCATTAATGTTGTTTTTGATGTACTTCTTGTTCAGTTTCTTTCCATGAATCTACACTATTTTCTCAGTCTATGCAATAAGCGGTTTTTCAAAAGAATGACTCATTTTTCATATTGAAACTGAACTTCTCTTAACTTGTGTGCAAGTGTTACAGAAGAAATTACTCTGTAAGTTAATGAGTCACCGCATAATGCAGCTGGAGTCAAAAGCAGGTGTCGGGGAAAACGGATGGGGTTTTACGCAACAAAATGCTATAGAAAAGGGGTAACAAAACCAGACTACGAGGGGTCAAAACAAGGCTGGGAGAGCGGAGTGGGGGGGGGGGGGGGGGGGGTGAAA
>JAODKF010000009.1:17608453-17618947 GCA_026779585.1 Mormyrus proboscirostris
CCCCCCCCCCCCCCCCCCCCCCCCCCCCAAACACAGGGTGCAGGGTAACCAATGGAGTAGCTCAGACAGGCAGCAGGATCACACACACAAAAATACAATGACCGAACTGGGGAGCTCAGGACGAGGAGGCACTATATACGCCTCAGATGAGGGAACAGGTGAGAGGCACCTGGAATCATCCACACGAGGGCTGAAATAAGAGGAAGAGGCGTGGCTTGTTAGCGCCACAACATGGAGAACTCAAGAGAAGACGGCATACGGGGCGTGACAGCAGCTATATCAAAAGCAGCTGTTTCAGTAACCAGAGGGATTATGATTAAATTTAGTCATAGATAAGGTAGGCATCAAACGAGCCATCAGCACATGTTATTTCGTGTTATAATGTATTTATTTGCAAAAGTATTAAGCAAGGAAAATGTTTAAAGGTGTATACTGTATATACATGCCATATGGAAGACCTCCGCAGGCAAAGTGCTGAGCGATTAAAGGCTCTAATTCTGACTAAGCTGGCTAATGTTTTCCAAGCAAAAAGGTTTTATGACAACATTGTCAGGACATTTAATTTACTCAAAAGTGCCTCTGAGCAATACAACAGCTGTCAACTCCAGTGACAACAAAAGCATTTCTCCTTGTGGAGGGATTCCAGTTTTATTTCTTGTCTTTCACATCTCCAAACACCTCCAAAGACCAAGAATTACAAGAATTTAGTTATATCCATATAGTTAATACTGAAATCATTTGTTTGCTGATGTATGTCTTGTGAAATTTTCAACATTTGCATCTAATTTGTTGCATGACAACAAAATAATCGGTCACTTACAATGCAGAATTAATTTCCCACCTGCCATATATATCAGGAATAAAAGATATGCAAATTGATGTTTGACTGATTGTGCTGAAAGATGGCTATGGCACAATATCAGAGAACGAGGTCTTTGCCTATAGCGCTATTTCACGTTTCAATGCTTGTTCTTATGAGAACCACAGTTATAAATCCTATTTCTTTATTTTGCATTCCACAGAATCCCCATTTTGAATATACCCTAATCAGGTCACTTTTCCACATAACAGAATGAACCACCTAAATATTACATATCTCTTAAGTAAACTGGTAATAAACACCCCGCACTAAAGTGAACCTAATTCTGAGGTGGAGCATTTGGATAGAAGGGATTGCGCAGCCAGTTTGTTGAAATGAATTGACTTTGAATCCTGACATACTAAATGATAAACATTGTGATAAACAGGTTATGATAAATAAAAGCCTCTATGGCCTTGATTAATAACACTTGATGTATGATTGTCATGCAATGCTCATTATAGCATTCATGTTGTGAGCCAGTTTATGTTACTGGTGTGACACGTGGAATTGTTTTTCTTGAAATTCAAGCCTGCCATGTGCACGTTGGTTTTTAATAATTGTTTAAATATTTGTGCGCCTGAACCATTTTTGAAATATTTGACTTATAAAAACAATTTACTACCCATGGCCAAAGTAAACTAGACCTAAGCTAGCAAATCTATTTTATAAATTCAAAATAAAAACATGCAGCTCAACTGAGATGAACATCAGTTGAACCCACTTTGGTGTATAATCACTATAGATTACTGTCAATTCTGGCACTTCGTCTGAGAATGTGGATTACAGTCCCCTCACTGCCGGAATTGCAGGGCGAATTTGAGATGACAGATTTGTAATACCTTACGTTGCTTAGCTAACACTTTTAACCAAAGCGACTGAATTGCACAGCTTGATCTTTCACTACAGCGGGAGCCTTCGGGAATGAAAGTTGCAACCTCCGGGTTATAAGAACATGTCGTTAACCGTGACGCTATCTACTGGCCCAGATATTCTGCTTCTCTACCCTAGAGGAAGGAAATTAAAACTTAATCTCAGGGAATTCATGTAAAGTGTTTGGGGGCTCTACCAAGTATAAATAATTCAATCAAATGAAATTTTCAATGCAACATTCCTTATTAATTTTGAGACAGGTTTATTCCAAATGGCATACAGTGTACTGCTTCCAGCACATTTATTCAGGTACAGTAAGGGTCTGTTTGAAGCCCAGTTTAAGTTTGACAGTCATAAATCACGGATGTGGTATTCCATCCATCCATCCATCCATCCATCCATCCATCCATAATTTTGGTTAATCACTTGGATGGGTATTTCTTGAACACATAGAAAAATGTCAGAAGGCTTCAAATTATAAAACTGATCCGACAAGGTTTATTTGACTCAAGGAGATTGAGCGAAGTGGGTATGTGGCTACAGCTACAGAAACAACAGATACGATCTGCAGGTCATAGCAACTTGTCGTATCAACAAACAGACAGACGGATGAAGAAACAGACTGGTAACAAACTTAATAAATTGCAGCCCAAAGCGCCTTCTTCTCAAGGTTGCTAGATAGAGGAAGCAGGAGGAAGAAGGATGTGTTTCTGTGATTTATGAGAAGACGGCTGAAGCCTGCATGAGGAGGTCCCTATAATTCACGCCAGAATCCATTGAAAGCTTCACGGTCACACTGGCTTTCCGGCCTGCGTCCCTTACCCTCAGCTACCGGGAAATAAATCCATCCTTTACCTCAAAAGGACAATACATTTCTCACGTTCCCTTCACAAGACATGAACGCACACCGCAAACCAAATAAGTAAAAATTCAGCTGGAATCACAACAGTGTAAATAATTCCATTAGCAAACTATTGACGCCGAAGGTGCATCTATCAGCGGGATACTTATAACCCACTGAGTTCATTTACAGAGTCTGTCGTGGTTATGTTTATTTCTTAAGAATAAATTTCACTTATTTTCTATGCCACAGTCAGTGTAATGGATTAGGCCAAAACCTCTGTGTTTTTAGATTGTTTAATCTATAATGGTTATAAAGTTAGAAATTATTATTAGACGATTGCTAAAAGGCTGAGAATGAAGAAAGAAAAAAGGGGGGGGGAGGGGGGAGCAAAAAACAATGAAAACTTAAACACATAGGTTACACAAAACACAAGGTTGTCACGTTCCGTGGGCAGGCGAGCAGAGCCGGACGGACAGGGAAACGGGGTTTATTATGAACGGAAGGCAGACAGGCATGAACATCGGGCGACAATACAATGACGGATCTGACGTACTGGGGAAAGACGCGGACTAAATACAAAGGCTAGGCAGGGATTAACAGGACACAGGTGATCACAATCGGGGCAGGAACACGAGGTAACGAGGTGGGCGTGGCACACGGGAGGATCGGACGGGGCGGATCATGACAAAGGTCCAGGTGGCTGAAAATTTCACAATATTAGTATTACTGTCACTTGGGCTTATTGTTTATTATGGGTCTAGCTGCGTCGGTGGGATCTCTGCTTATGTTTATGGATGAGTTTATCACAGAAAACATGCTAATGCATAAAGCCAAGTTTCTTCCTGCAATCAAAATGAAACCTCCAGTGAGGCATGTTTCTGTTCAGTGGGAGATATTATTGGTGTGTGATTATGGGCATAGACTTTTTATAGCTCCCTCCTCAAAACTCAACAGTGGAATCTGTTAAGGGCAAATTGTTAATCATTGCGCAACAACAATCCATTTTCTAAAGAGCGGATCTGGATTTCCTGCGCATGAGGTGTGAAAATGCAGAGGAGCATTATATTATTTCTCCCTGCAGTTTGGAGCGTGAGGGGCCGCTCTGTCTGGGCTTGGACTGAGGAAGGAGCTGGCACGGCGTTTCATATGCATGTGACTGAGGGCAGCAATCATGGAGCCATGTGTATGTAGGCCAAAGTGAGGCTAGGTAATGCTTCAGAGAATAATTTTATGGCCCACAAAGGAGAAATAGCATGAAAACAATTAGGATTTTTTGTCACTTTAATTAAAATTTTGCTTAGTGTTATTGTCTCACTGGTCCAATCCACCAGAGGTATTACTAATTAAAACATATATCCTTCCAGGTCTGATAAGTAGGCGTAACTTCAGAGACCAAGGTGTGGGGGCAAGGGTTCTGTGGGATTTTGATCTGATGATAGACTTTGAGATGATGTTCTAGCTTAATTAGGACGGTCTAGAAAGGTATTGTTGATACCTCATGGTGATTTCATATATACACATACATATCCAAGGATGGATAAAATCACTTTCTGCTGGCATTTACTTAGAAAAATAGAATAATAATAAAAAATTGACTCATGAATTTAATATTTGGTGTAAATATGTGTCAGAGAAATAACTTCAGGTGAGTCTCCAAGCTCATCTTTGTCTCCAAGTTATTTTCACTCAAACCTTTAATCTCTAGAATATGCTTCAACATGGCTTGTCTAAGAATTTCAGAGAAATGGGATCATTCTAGAACAGTAACATTTACAGAAATGAAGCTTGTACCTACAGTAAATTCTGGCTATGAAAAATATGAACATACCAGCCACAAAAAAGGGTGACAAACGTGGTGCGGTGGTTCATACTCTTGCCTCACATATCTGGCCCTGGGTTCAAGTTCAAGTTCCGTGTGTGTAGTTTGCATGTTCTCCCCATGTTGTCATGGGGTTTCCTCTGGGTACTCCAGTTTCCTCCCCACAGTCCCAAAACATGCTGAGGCTGATTGCAGTCACTGAATTGTGTGCAAGTGTGTGTGTGTGAGTGTGTGAGAGTGTGTGTGTGAGTGTGTCCTGAAATAGGTTGGTGACCCAATCTGGGTTGTTCCTCACCTTATGCCCATAAGCTCCAGACCCCCTGTGACCCCACATAAGACAAGCAGGTACAGAAAATGGATGGATACAAAATATATTACAAAGTAGCAATGGAACAGACTATTACATAGCAACTACAAAAAGCACCGGTAAATCCAACAGTGATACTTTGCGTATTTCACATTGACGACACAACACTACACCCTCTGAATAGGTATAATTTTACTCATTCTGGCCTCTTCACAATGATAGTGATATTGACCTAAATGTGCATGGTTTAAGTAAATTATTTTTGGGCTGCATTTTTAGAAATAACAAGTCAAAGAGTTTCTAATTCCAGCCTGGACACTGATGTCACTGATGTCTGCATTATTTGCCCATGGAGATGATGATGAACCACAATCAGGGGAGGCTAATTATGCAGGCTGCCCTCTAATTTGTATATGCCCATTTATAATTACCACTTGTAATGTGATTAATTGAAACAAGTGTCCTTTGCTTTTTCCACTATTTGAAACTGAATATTTTGCTCCTCCACTTATAACGAATGAACTCAAGGACAGGTGTCATGCGCTCTATTCTAGCCTGAATATTTAACATTCTTATTTTCTAATTTGAACCGTGAACTTCCCCCCGTTCCATTACATTCTTCAGCAGATTAATAATGCGATGCCGCTTCAATATAGTTCTGCAGTATTTATGGAAAAAATATGCAACGTCATCAGCTGCAATCGTGGTATTTTTTTCAGTGGCCGATATTCTTTTAGCACTATTCGGTTTCACATCTTAAGAATATCACTGTCTTCTGAATACGGATGACTGAAATATCTTTGTATTGTTCATCCGGCTTTTCGAATCGAATCCTAGCCGTTTTCTTGTTTGGCTGGTATACCTATAGCCATCCTCAGCTATTCCAGCGTCTTTTTCCACCCCGTCACCCGGCTGCCTGTCCATAGTGGGTCTCGGAGCTGCCTTCCGTAAGCAGAAGCCGCAGTCCATCTTTATCAGGGCGGCGCACGGGGAAACTCACTCTGAGCCGCCACCTACATCTGCTCCAGATGGCAATGCGGCAGCCGCCACCAGATGAGATAAATCTTCATTTTAGTTTCCATTTCCAGCAAAGAAAGCTCTCATGTATTCACATGTTCATTTTCTCCCTGTCACCTTGTTAATATTGAACTGAAACTCCAATCTTGTATAATCCAGTCTATCCCTTTAACCCAATTTTTATATATAAATTCACAATCCAAGTAAAACATCCCCTTATGTAGCTGCTGCCTTTTTATTCTGTAAATATATTAAGGAACAAAAGAAAAAAGATTAAATAGATTTCCAAAAATGATGCATTATGCACTTTTACAAATAATACAGAAATTTGACAAAAATGCAGATAACGTGCGGGCGTTAATACGTATGTTGTTGCTGGATGTAACAGAGTAAAGACGTGCCATTTTCTTCCCAACGATCATCTTATTATGGATGCACAGGGTTTAGCTATCAGAGCCAGCATGACGGCGAGAGACGGGCTCGGTGCAGAACGAGGGAGAGGCAAGAGTGACGGACAAGCAGAGGTTGTTTGTGGATTCAGGGGCGCACAAACCGCAGGCGATGGACGTCTGAGCAGTAAAGGGGCTTGATATGCTCTGACAAGTCGTCCTTTACCGCGCGCTTGATGAATGGACTGCTGCATGTGCAGTGACAGTCCCAGAAACGGTAAGCCTCTGACTCTGGTTTCAACACTAAAAAAAAGCCTTGCTTGTTCCCTAACAGCAATTTAACTATTCAAAAACAAACAAATGAACAAACAAAATAACAAATACACAAGTGATTTAATTAAAGAGCAGTGTGTGACCCAGTGGGTTAGGCTTCTGTACTTGGAAGGAAGCTGCTTCAGATCTCCACTGGGCCCTTTAGCAAGGTCCCTAACCCCACCAGAAAAAACCTCTAGGGGTGCTGGATGGACACCTGACCCTGTGCTCAGACCCCAAGCTTTACTCTCTTCTCTAAATATATGTGTGTGTGTGTGTGTGTGTGTGTGTGTGTGTGTGTCTTAAAAAAGGAAAGCAAGGTAGGATGTGGAAAAAATAATGTAACTGCAAATGGCAAATAATGCTTTAGGTCATTTTTCATAAAAAAAAATAAAAAAAATAAGGCCATCACTATGTCACTATGCATGATGAGCATTGCTAATAATTAGCCCAAGCCCTGTGTTTGTGTGGGAGATTCAGCATGACACCTGGATGCTGGTGCTTCAGATCTTGGCAGAAGCTCTGCCATTGTACCACCGACCTGAAGTATCCAAATGTATGATTCGGTCTAAAAATGGGAATATTGAACACATGAATAAGAAATAGAATGTAAAAGACTATGTATTGTAATTTATTGCAAGTAAGAGAGTTTGCTAGAAAGTAATGTAACACAGCAACAATAATAGCCTTGACCACACAAAGTTGCATTATGTATAACATTATGTATAATTTTCAAGACATGGTCTTATTTTACTGATTTCATTTACAGCTTAAGCAACCATTTGCATCACATAGTGCATTTTCCTAAGTTGGAAAGCTAATCTTACATGTTGAAGAATGCCTAGTGCTTGTGTTGTGTCATTCATGTGCCTGTTGCTGATGGGCCTGGTGTCTTGTCTTCTCCTATTTCAGGCCCTGTCCAAAGTGATCTTGCTTTCTGCTGGAAGATCATTACTCTTACACGCAATGCTCCCACCTCCTGATTTGGGGTTGGACGGCTGCGCATTTAGTCAGTTTACATCCCGCATTTAGTCAGTTTACATCCCGCATTTAGTCAGTTTACATCCCCGGAAGAGTGACTGTTGCCCCTGCTTTGCCCCGTTTGAAATCCTTTGCGTGCTGATCCCTTCTGTAAGGGAGTCTCCGGCTGTGCTTCTCCTCATTTGTGCTTTATGTTTCTCCTGCTTTTATGTCATTTGTACACATTTGTGTGTAACCGTCACCGTGGTTAGTAGGAAGTCGGCACTATTTATGTTTATTTTTGTTTTCTTATTGTTTTGTGTTAGTCAGGGAGATAGGAAAGGAAACATTATGCTGACCATCAAAATGCATTATGAAGGTATTTATAGCGCATTATAAATGAGACCTTCATAGAGCATTTATAATGCAAAATACACATATATGTTTATAATACTTTATGAATGCATTATTATGCATTATGAAAGTATCTATAATGCATTATGATGAGTGCTTTAAGCAAAGAGTTAGCAGAAATGTATTTTATTCAATTTCGGTTTAGGTTAGTTAACTTAGTGTATACTGTGACGGGCTGGCCCCCTGTCCAGGGTTGTTCTCTGCCTCGTGCCCATTGGTTCCGGGATAGGCTCCGGACCCCCTGCGACCCAATAGGATAAAGCGGGTTGGAAAATGAATGAATGAATGAATGAGCGTAGTGTATAGTTATGGGGATTTTTTTTTATATTTTGGGCTTGGTCAACTTCTGAAGTCATAACCACTTTACGAAGCGAGAATAAAAATACTAAGCAACCGCAGTTTCGGTCTTGCTACAGTTTCGGTCTTGCTACAGTTTTGGTCTTGCTCCCCTTATTTTTGTATGTTGTGCCTCTGCTAGACCACAGCAGACTTACAGCAGAATGAATTCCAGCATTGCTTACTGATAGAACTGACAGTGTGACAGTGAAGTTGGCTGGATGCAAAATATGTCCAGAACCTTATTCTGCCCATGATGCGTTATATACATCCCATAATAGGCATAAATGGTGATAGAGAATATTTGAAAATGGTTTCTATCTATTGTCCATCACTTTCTATATATCATCACCACATTCTGTTAGAACTGAACTCCAGTCAACAAGAACTGATTTATGTCACCAGTGAACTACAGAGTGGTGCTCATGCAGTGTAAAACAATAAAGGTGTGGACTCAAACAATAAGTCGCTGGAAGGAAATTATTGGGCATCAGATATATCATTTATAGATGTATAGGAAAGATGTCTCTTTCCAAGATAAGAAACTCTTTGTCCAAACGTCATATTTTTTTTTCTTTGAAAATGATATTCCTTACCATGAAATAGCCACTTATAAGGGGAATGCCTTGTTTTCGAAAGGATACCTCTGAAATGCTATTTTTTTTATTGTACAAAGATGTATTTTTGCTGCTCTTATCTACCTGGTTTAACCAGCAACAGTTTTGTGGCCCGACACCTTTTTGATAAACTCAATGCGTAGAGGTCACTCGAGTGTCGACATCTGGAAACTGAGAGGAGAGGGGAGCCTATTCAATAATATAATAAGAGGACGGCTGTGTAGCCAGGTCACCAAGCAGCAGTAACGGTAAGTGGAACAGGAAGTCAGGGAAAGGCAGCATTAGACATGCATGCGCTGTCTGTGCTAATAAACAGGCACTTTCATGATGCTTCTCAGGGAATATTTTACAAAGGGAATCGATGCCTTTTTGCAGCTGGGTAGTACACGAATGGCACAATATATTTGGCTATAACCCTTTTTGTTTTTTCCAATTTTTAAATGAATCATTTTTTTACTGCAGAGACATGACGTGAATGGAATAGATTTAATAGGAATTGTTATTTAAACAAGCTTTCACTAAAATATATATGAATCCAGGGTGTTTTTAAAAGTATATTTTCCTTTGTCAGTTATTTTTAAACGTCTTACTCGTGTTTTACAATGAAAAAAAAATGATGCACATTAATCTGCCTTCCAGTAAACGACGGTGGTTTATAGCAGCAATGAACAATGTCAAACATGCTGGGTCCGTTGTTTAAACAGGGAGCCTCTCACTGGCCCGTCGATCCCATCTCTGCCGCTTCCAGCGACCTCCCAAATTCGACAGGGCTGCAGAAGTGCCCCTCCAGCTTGGGGCCACATCTTTGGAGGGAGGAGACGAGAGGTCTGGCTGACTACCTGTTCCAAACCGCAGTTTACTCAGCCCCTCTGGCAGGCGGTGGAGTCAAGAAGCCCTTTTAACCAGAGTGACATTAAAACGCTCCCCAGACGTGCAGCAAGACGATAACCAGCTGGAGGCTAACCTGCTCCCGCCAAAGTCCTTGCCCCTACAGACACTGTCTGTCAGGAAACAGAGACCTCCAAAGATGTGTCTATTACCAAATACTCTTAAGGGAATAAGGCGTCCATTGCAGGATCCTGTAATCACAGGAGAATCACCTTGCTGGTGTATCCTAAATTGGTGTTTCTGAGTGTATTTTGGTACATTCTATTAAGATGATACTTGTTTTCTTTCCATTCTCTGGTGGCACAGAATTCAGAGGGGTGGCGCTTTGGTCAGCACTGTTGCGTCACGCACCTGCCCTCACGCCATGTTTCCATGTTCTTCTCCCAATGCAGATGTGGGTTTTCTCTGGGTTTTTCTCTGGGTTTTCCAGTTCCTGTCTATAGTTCAAAAACATAAATCAGAGTTGCTAAATCGTCTCTTAGTGTAAATGGTGTTGGTCACCCATCCTGGGTTATTTCCTGCCTTGTGCCTCTAGTTTCTAGGATAAGCAACAGACCTCTGTGACCCTACACAGAACAATTGGGTATAGAAAAGAGATGGATGGATGTTACAGAGAACGTGTATGCCACTTTCCAGTTAGTCCAGGTGTATAAAAAGGTTTTGAGGATCCCCCCCCCCAGTTATTGTAGAGGTACATGAATAAAGTCAAGCACTCACACACAATGGTCAACTGAATAGTGTCAGTGAGCCCAACCACATGTCTTTGGACTGTTATGTGCCGTAAGAGTTTTGGATGTATACAGGACACCTCAGTCTTCTGCCCCAAGTGCTCCACTCCAGTTGCTGCTTCACCCCGCCT
>JAODKF010000009.1:17621862-17635010 GCA_026779585.1 Mormyrus proboscirostris
AAAAAGTAGGAGGGACATACGCTAAAGGTAGGATGGATTTACTCAACAGGTAGGAGGAAACTATGCTGCAGGTAGGATGGATTTACTCCACAGGTAGGAGGAAACTATGCTGCAAATAGGAGGCACTTATGCTGCAGGTAGGACGGATTGATTACAAGAGATACATCAACACATCTCATGAGAGGTACTGCTAAGTGAGTTCGGGGAAGCCACTATCACTTGTTTGGTAGCGGTTGTTGGCTAAGGTCAAGTACGGCTAATGGAAGCCAAAGTAAAGGCCATTGGCTGCTTTCCTGTGCCTACCACAAGATGACAGCCATGACGCTTCCTAGGAACGGCCGGATCTTATCGATGTTTCTGCTGTGGCTTTTTGACTGTGGTCACTCCTCTGAGTGCCTTTGTGTGGACAACAGTGTCAGGAGTCCAATGTGAAGCTGCTACCATGCAATTATGATAAACATCAGTACAACCATTCCACAATTAAGAAGGAACAGTTAGCACTTTAATTAACGTTACACCACTCTGAAGTCTACAAAGGCTCTATAGCACACTGCCTATAATGGTGACCACAACCCTATTGTTTTGCTGTTACTTATGCAAAACCGCAGTCGGCATCTGATGCATTGGTCACTGATGTAAGACCATATCATCGATATCCGTTATAAGAAGTGTCGTGAGAATGTTTTAGCAGATGCTTTGTCCCGCTGCTTTTAAAGTCTCAATTTATTCATTTAGCCGATGAACGTCTTCGTGTGGGTGGGGGTGTTATGCGGAGCTGCATGTTTATCTGATTCCCTTCCCTCCCCCATCGCACTTTCCATTTCATTCCATTTTCTGCTTCAGAGCCCCACCGCAGCGAATTGCGTTGTCCCATTGGGGAACGCTGCGGATGCCCAGATCCCAAAGACAGGGAGTGGTGATCGGGAGACATTGATGGTCATTCTGATTACTGCATGTGTATGTCGTTGCTAAACGGCGTCTCAGCATGTAAAATATATCACCAGTAAATAACTGCCCGACTTCTTTTTTCTTTTTTTATATTCCCCGACTTCACTCACGTAACCTGTTCTCTTAGCTCTTTTCTTAAGTTACCTCCGTTTCCCTAGACACTGCTGCTCTAACAGGGGTCATAACATTCACATTCTTTAAAAACACAACAGAAAAACATCCTTCTAGAAGTAATCCTGAATTATTACAAAAGTAACTGTAATCTGATTACGTTTCCTATTCTCGGTAACTGTAACGGAATACAGTTACTTATTTTTTGTATCCGAATACGTAAAACAGTTCCTTGTATATTGTTTCTCCCAAAGCCTGCTTATAGTGCACCATCTACAGTAGTGTAGTTCAATACGCAGAGCATTGCGCTAATATGCAGAGATCATGGGTTCATACAGAACGACCATCTATAAATTGTAATCTTACCCTGTAGTGTCAGTCATATTGTATAAAAGCATCTGGTTAATATACCACTAATGAATAAATAACTAAGAACGATCACTGTAATTACAGATACTGTACTCACAGCAAATAAGGACGCTTGCTTAATTCAGTAAACATATTCTCAAGCATATTGCCCTTATATCAAAAATCATTACATCATTTGTTTACAAAAATATATCACATTAGAAACAACCAGTATTTTTAAGTAGAACATTAATTTCAAGAAGTAATAAATCAAAACCCAAATTATAGGTGTAAAAGAGCTGTTCTGAGTTAAAAAGTACATTGACCAGCAATCTCAATGGGTGCTTTTTTAATTAGTAACACCTTTGAAATTACATAAAGCACCAAACATTTCTGTTTAGTGTCCCCTTGGGAGCCAATGACTGCGATTGCAAGAACAGAAATGGCAAGAACGTAACTGAATGAGTCAGTCAAAAAACACAGTATGATAGTAATTAGAAAATACCTGTGGATGACACGTGAAAATATGGTAGACGTTGATTGTCAATGGCTTTTTGTTATGAAACCAATAAATCTGCAACATTCTTTAAAAAATGTAGTAAGTGCCCCAAGACTTTCTGTGAACACTGACATGAAATTTATTTGTCTTCAAAAGGCAACCTAGAAGACGTCAAGAACTACATTTATAAAGTGTTAAACTAAAGATTTATATTTGAAATTCACCACAATTTATTTACCACGCAGAGTTATAGTAAAACCTGGTATGGTTACCATAGAGATGCAGGTTTAAATCTCAGAATGGGCACAGCTACTGGGGAATAGGTAAGGCTGTTGTATTTAACTCACACTTAAAGAAAAATTAATCAGTTATACATAATCAGTTATGCATTGTGCGGTGGATCGAATGAGATTGATTATACTCTATACACAGAATGAGTTTGACACCTGCATGTTAGACTGTCTCTGTGCAGTTGGCTCTGTCTCTGAAGCTAAATGTCATACCATCTATTTACTCAGTTAATCAAGTTGGCTGTGAGCGTGCAGTGTATGCTCTCTGTCAGAGAAAATATGAAATTTCAGGAGCTTTGTCCAGAAAGCCCCTTTTTGTGATTCATGTAGTGCCATACTTTTCAAAGTTCAAAATAAAGGAAGGATTCAGTGCTGTTTTTTACTGACTAATAATACAGTATATATATATATATATATATAAAAATCAATCCATCTTCCAACCACTTTATCTTGGAGAGAGTTGCTGGGGATTGGTGTAGAGAATATATTTGTTCTATTATATCTGCTGAGTGATGCACTGCAGTTTTTATACAGGGATGTGTGTTAGTACATAGATATTTGAATTATAGAAATACATGGATATTCAGATATCATGGGTTTGACTTCAGTCTTTGAGATATTTTTGCATGGTTGTTATTGACTATTAAATTGTAACAGCTACATCTTATACCTTAAATCATACCACTGTTCTACATACTTTCTCATTGACAATAATGATGCCATAGACAGGGACAGTGACTTTCTTTGAGATTTACAGATTCGTATGTGAGTTTTAAACTTGCTGTAAAACTTCTGCTTCACCTTCCAGTCACGATTCTGATCACAATTCTGTCATCACACTTCTTCCAAGGGCAAAAGACTGGATTATCCTCTATACAAGCGATGTGAGTTCATGATATAGCACATACATACACATGATCTAACACTATAGGCAACTCAGAAACGCTGTCCAATCACTCGCACGGATTGGCAGAGGACACCCATGTAACATGGGTAGTGCTGGTCGGAGCCCATGTGGAACCCTAGGCAAGATTCATCCCTGGTGCTGGGGCGGGGGGTTACTAACTTGATACCCCCCCCAGAAGATAGCGCCCTAGCCAGCTGCCTTTGTTGCCTGGGGGTTCACAGACTCGGGGATCATGCAAAATTCTCACAGAGCTGGAGGACTGAGTTGCCGTGCCATCCTTTTGTGAGAAACGTCACCTGTGCATGTTTGTCTGTGCTACGGGGGAACTGTGTTTTTAACATGTTACATTCTCTGTCTCCCCCCTCTCCCCCTGTGCCATGTCAAACCGTTCACTTCTGACCTTTTTTTGGTTTCCTCATTATCCTCCCTACAGCCTTCCTGCTGTGCTTGTTAATTGTCTCCTCAATTTCAATTAGGTTTCCACTAGTGAACATAACTATAAATAGTCCCCGTGGTCAATTACTTCTCATTTAAATGTTCAGTATTCTCTTCGTTCCTGTGCTACACTTCTAAACATAATGGCTTAGAACTATCAGAGCCAGTCCATACTATTTCACACACATTGTTCACAAACAGCATGATTACTGGCATGATTGAACCCCGAATAAGTGCTTCGGCTCGTAACTTACAAATTGCTGGGTTGAATCCCACGGTTGTCTGGCTGTCAAAATTTCTAGAAAGGTGCTACACTCCTTCAAGCTGGAAGAGGTAAAGGTTACTAAATGTAAGACACATTGAAGTAATTCATAAGAAATAAAAGCCACAATAGTAGTACTATTGCACTGCAACTATTAACAAGCATCACTGTCATGACCATCGCCAGATCAAACCCAAGAAAAATCCTATTACAGTGTGTTATTGTACTCAGCGGTGGTATTTATATGCATGGGGGCCCCTGTTGGCTACAAAAGTCACGAAACTAGAGAAGGCAGAGGGACCCCAAAGTGCTTTTTTGATTAAGGCCCCAGAAACAACAAATCCACCCCTAATTGTGCTGTGTAAGTGTCTGCCCTGTGATGAACTGCTATCCTGTCCAGACCGTATCCTGCGTCACGCTTTGACCTCCCAGGGACAGGTTTCAGGCCTGCATAAGGCATTATGGGAAAATACATAAAAATGAATTCATATTTCTTCCTGATGGTTTTATTAAGCTACGGAATGGTACAATGTGGGTAACAGTTATGGAACTTAATCTTTGTTTTTTATATCTACAACCTTCATTTACAAGGCGGCTGCAACCACATTTCTTTGATTATATTTACAACCTGTAATGTCCACTACCAGATCCATTTATGAAGTGCTTGATTCTTCATGTATGAAATCATATTTAGAGAAAATGTTTTGCACAGAGCCTAAATAATCAGTTCTCTGCTGTGTTTGTGCAAAAATGGCTTACAAAATGGAAAAAGATATAGATACACAGATTATATGATATGCAAAGACCAGATCTACTTTTCTTTTATATTTTTGTGCAGCTGGCTTGTAACTTACAGATTCCAGAGGTATAAATGATGGACATTTAGACTAGCTGACCTTTGCAGAACATACTGGGATCCCACTCATGTGAACTATCCCTTTCCAGCTTTAACCTACTAGATTTCTTCCATCTTCTAATCAGATCTTTGTCTCTTAGTAAATCGGAAAGAGGAAAACAGTCTTTATCAGTTTTAAGATTTTATTCAGTGGCTTTCTTCCTTTCATTGTCTGCTGACCTAGAACGTCTGTGCATTTTAATGTTGAGAAGATACAATATATGATTTGGGATTTGGAGATATTTGTGAGCCACATGCTTTTCGTGATACATCTTCTTTGTTCTGCCCAATCGAGCAAAGCAATCTCTTGCCGATCACAGCAAAGATCTTAAAGGACAAAAGGAAGCCATTTTCCGTCGCTTTAATTGAGATTTCTTGATTTTATAGAAATGCACTGCCCTCACAAGATGCTGCTTGGTTATAAAATAAAAAAAGATTTACTCTCTTGAAATAATATATTTGTTCTTTCATATCTGCCGAGGGATACACTGCATACGCTATTCATGGATATTTAGAAATACATCAATATTAAGATATCATGCTCTTAACTGCAGTCTTCTTTGAAGGCTCACATGGGTAATATTGGCAATAAAATGTAAAACTATATTACAGTAATATGACTTTAATTAAATATCTGTCCTATGCACTCTCTCCTTAAAAATAATGATGACATACAGACACAGAATCATTGACTTGCTTTGAGATTTACAGATTAGTGTTTTTTTTTTTTTTTTTGGTCACCTTCCAGTTAGGAGAGAATGCTGATCAATGCTGCGGCAATTCTTCCTAGCTTTCCGACCTCCAGGCAGCTGCAGTGCAGGTGCAGGCAACCAGCTCCGTCAAAGCCACAGGCTCTCTCTCCAATCCAGTGTCAGTATTGCAGGATGAGCTGTTAACAGGCCCTACCCTCGACATACAAAATCAGCAACAAGGAAGCTCCCAAAACGAACACAGAAATTAAACATTTCAACCTTCTTTTCAGCCAAAAGATAATGTTATGTGTGCAAAGGTTTAAATTGCGCAGAATTCTCTGAGTTTTTCTACCCCCAATGGGGCACAACTTAAATATTTTATAGATCGTTGCAGAACAATTGGAGAGAAGTTTGTATCTCTTTATAGTTAATGTGTTAATAAAATAGAGATCAAAATAGAAGGGCCAGTTTTGGTCTGCAAGAGCTGCAGGTTTTGGCAATCAATTTATTACCTAATGTTTATGCTTAGGGAGAACATTACATAACCTGCAGTTCTCCAGCCATGAATCATTTACTGATTGAAGCATTTTGCCGGCTAGCAGCTGATTATTATTTATTTTTTCTGTAAAAGCTACATGATACTATTTTCAATTCAATTATTATTTTAATTAATCAGCTGAATACTAGGACACAATAAAAAACATGGCTATTTATAGCCTGATTGCTCACCCCCTGAGTTTCTGATAAAAGATAAAGGAGATGCTATGAAATTATTCTACATTTTCAAATTTAAATAATTTTTGAATAATTATCAGCAGCATGCAATAATAGCCACAGAAATTTTGTTATATGCTAATCTGCTTCCTGATAGCTAATTTGGTTGGGTTTCAAATGACAGTGAGTGACCCAATTTTTCAGAAATTTACATCCAAATTAGATAGCAAGGATGCCATGGATGAACAATGGTGAAAAAGGAGGAAAAAATTACCTCGCCGTTTAAAAATGTTTTAATATTGGTGTTCACATTTACTGTAACTACAGGCTAAAAGCCGGTAAGATGCAAATGATTCATACAGGCGCAGAGAATTTAGTTTTGCCAATGTGTCCCTGGAGATTGTGTAGAAATGGTAGGTAGTTCTGTGGCCGCAAACCTCTGGAATTAGGTGCTCAAACCCTGTGCCCCGTTGTGTGTGGAGTTTGCATGTTTTCCCATGAATGAATTGGTTTACTCCCATGTTCCAAAGATATGCAGTTAGGCTAATCGGAGTTGCTAAAAATTGCCTATAGCATGTGATTATATATACACATGCATGTGCCGTACACCATACGGACATCCTGTCCAAAACATTCCCCTGTTTTGCACCCTATGCTGCCTGAGATAGGCTTGACGATTCCCTGTGACTCAGTCCTGGATAAGCAGATGGATGGATTGTGTGAAAAAATTGTATCTTCAGTGGCATTTTGGTGCTACTCAGAGTTTCATTCAAACGGTTTGAGTCACTGATGAACAGCTGAATTCAGGAAAAGTGTAATTTTCTCATATATGGAAATGCTCTTCTGCATCTATATCGGATTTTAAAGTGCGACCATTAAATATTAAAGACTAAAAGTTAAATGCATTTAATTCCTTATTGTGGAATATTGCATTATTAATATTATTTGCATAGCAGTATTTGATATTGATGGTTGATGCTTTTGTACAATGGTCTGACCCTTATGCGGAATATTGAAGATTTTATTAAGTTCTCTCCTTGTCTTTTTCAGAGTAACTAATGCAGGTCATTCACTTCTCACTGTGTTGTTTTTACACTGGAACTTAGCCACACTTGAGTTATGCAGTAAACCAGTCACAATGGTTCATAATTATCATCCCCTGTGGTCATGCTCCACAAGTTTAATTACAAAGTTACAATCTACTCAGTCCTTGTGTGATGGGATTATTATGAGTAATTCGAGGCAATGAAATGTTCTGTCATTCCTCCTTTCTTGAAATGCAATTACACATCTCTGTTATCTCGGCCTTTCAATGCGAGCATTTTAACATTTTGGGTCATTCGTTGTTTTCAGATTTACTGTGCAATTTCCGTTATACAATATCATTACTTTGCAGCAAAGATAAAGTACTACAATGGGGTGGGGGGGCAATACAGGCCATTACTGCGGTAATCTGAATATTCCATTATGTGGAATAGATGTGATCTCTGGAACAAAGGGAAATAACTATATATTTGAACAATAAGTTATATGTTTCTGAAGTTGTTCTCTGTTCAAAACAAGTGAAAACACTCCAGGAATACAGAGCGTAACACATGGCTCAGTCTGATTTATATATCATAATCATACAGTAGTGAGATATTTCAGCTCTGTTAGCTGGCTTGCAGTCAAACTAAAGAAAACGTTCAGTCTCTGTTAGATATCTCACGTACGGGAGAAACGGCTTCTGGCCTTATCGATTGCAGCATGAGCAAAGACCAGGGAGGCCGATGCGGGTATGCCAATGGCATGCAGGCAAGTTTCCGTAACAATGGACTTATTGTCACGGACACTATGTACATATTTAATCACAAAGTCAAACTTTAGCCGATGATTCAATGCGATGAATTATTCTTCTCAAAATCCTGCAGGGTAACGTATCGCATAGTGGTTAATGAACTGAATTTAGATTTCTTGCCGCTGGGTGGATATTGCTACCTTACCCTTAAGCCATGTGATTTAATCTGAATTGCTGGGGTGAATTTGCAGCTTTTTAAATATAAAAGTATAAATCTCCAGGCTTCCTGCTTGCAGCTTTTTAGAGAGGTTTTCCGGACGCATTTTTTTGTCAGGATTATTGGCAGTGAATCGACAGCCATATTAACTGATTTCTGGAAAAGAGGGGAAGCAAATTCTTTGTCATCCCTGTCTTTGGATAGAAAAATTAGTAATTTCATGAATTTCATGAAGAGATTTATTTTCATTTGAGACTAAGAACCTTCAGCTGCTGCTGATTAGGCTACTGTGTAATGCTATAGAAGTGGGAGAATATCATTCCTGAAATTCTGCTCCGGCTTACTCCACGGCTGGAATTATGCTACCCACTGGGGCTTTGTAGGTTAGTGTTTCCCAATCCGGTCCATGCTTTTACTTCCACCGGGAGATGGGAGGGAGCAAAAATGTAGATTGTCTGGCAGGGAGCTTGGAGGGAGCAAAAACATGGACCGAATGTGGGTCCCAAAGGACTAGATTGGGAAACGCTGTTGTAGGCCATGGGGTTTCATTTCAAGCATCCTAATACATTATTTATTATTGATTCACAGAATTATTCACAAGTAAACATGCACTGTCACTAGCGTGGCTTTTTTGTTCTATTTAAACCTAGAACCTGACTTGGGGCTATGAATGGGAAAGCTGGAGGTATCATTTTTTATCTGACTGCATATTCTTCTCCAGGAAAATATCCAGCTGTTGCAATATGTAAAATCTATTGTTGTTCGGCCGCAGGTGTTGCTACCATGCGGACCACAAACTATCGATAAGTTTGTTAATGGAATTCAGGGGATCTATGGATGCAAAACTCTCTTTTGTTCAATGTATTTTTTTCACCTCCTATAAGCATATAATGTCAGGGAATACTACTACACAGGGATAAGCGATGTGAGGTTATCTTATAACCACATATCCTTGTCAGGTTTGTGAACCAGGTGCCTATCCCTGGCATGTCACAGCAAGGCATGATGAAAGGAAGGACAATCCACAGTGAGGCTTACGAAAAATGGGAATTTTATTATAAACAGACTAAACAAACAGGAAAAGAGGGACCATGAGGAGTCAAACCAAGGCAGGTAGAAAAAAAAAAGAAATAACTATGCTATAAATGACATGAGAGAAAACTAACACTAAACACGGGCAAATAAGACACAGGAACCAAGCAGGGAGCAAACAAAATGACAAACTAAGGAACAGAGCAAGGGAAGGAACTTAAATAAAAAGATAAGCAATTACTACTAGGATCAGGTGAAGATAATTGACAAAATATTCAGGGTTCAAACACTAGGGGATACCAGAAACATGGGTACAGACATCACTACAAAATTAGAGACATACAATCAAGCATAGCTACAGAACAAGAATCCAAACAGAGATACAAGAACACATTAATAAGATATGCACAACAAAAACAAGGGCACGAGAAGACCCTAATGTCTGAAAGAGTGGAGCTGGTTTCTAACCAGCCTCAAACCCACAACAGAGGAGTTGCTTACTGTATGTTGGAACCACCCACTTACCTCATTTAGCTGTGTGGCAGCCTGAGGGTCCAGGAAACACACTAACACCTATGATGGGTACCAAACCTAAGGAACCAACGAGGGGAACACACAATAGGATGGCCAGTGACGCCAGCTGACCAAACAGGGAAATGACGGACAAGACAGGGACCGATCCTGACACACAAGGTAGAGGTACATGCTAGAGGGGATGCCATTTCATCACAGGTCACTTGCACACACCTGATGCATTATGGGTATCTTGAAGGCATGTCTTTGGACTGTGAAAAGAAACCAGAGAAGCCAGATAAATCCCATCTCACTTGGCCAAAACATGCACAGTCTACACACACAGAGCAGGGAGTCAAGCCCTTCTGTAGCAGGGGCTCAAACTTGAAACCTGGAGGTACAAAGTGATAGTACTACATAAGCTTGTAAGCCAGCCTGTATACTGACATAAACAGTAGCTGACCTAGTAGATAAACAGGTTTAAATAATGCCATATATTGTGGACATAATTATGCAGGAGAAAAATACCTAATTTTGAAGACAACTGAGATGACACAGCAGGAATTCAGTGGTAGGCAATTTTGGAGAATTCTGGTGTTCGACCTTTTCCTGGCAAACAAATTGTAGGCAGTTTCATTTCATTTGCCAGCACTCGAGTTTGTGAACCAGGTTTTCCAGCACTTGCTGCCATGAAAATGAAAATTCAAAAATCAATCATATAAAAGATGGCATTTCAAAGACTATTCTAACATCAGTTTTTTATTAAAGCCAGACAGCAGGAGCCTTCTGAAATTGACTTCTATGGTGATTTTACTTTTGACTTATTTGCAAATATGAATTTAATTTCATTATTGTAGAAAGTGGCCATCCATTTCCGTAGGGAAAGCAATGTTCAGTGCTACATGAAAACACTTTTCTGATGAATTAATCAGATAACAAATTAAAAAGATAATTGTGCTTATGTTTTATTGTCAAATAAGTCCATGATGGTAAAAACAAATGCTAAATGGCTAGAAACATAAACAACAAAAATAATAGCATTACATGATTATAACGATTAATTTATTAATTTAGATCCGTGTTTCTTAATCTGGTCCTCAAGGACACATAGCAGTCTATGTTTTTGCTCCCCCCAGCTCTGTGGGAGGGAGCAAAAATGTGGACTGTCTGGTAAGGAGCTCAGACGAAACAGACGTATAGACTGGCTGTGGGTCCCCGAGGACTGGATTGGGAAACACTGATTTAGATGATTACAAACATAATTTACTGCAGTATGACTTAGGGATAGCACTGCTGACTCACACTGCTGGGGTTTAGGGTTCAAATCTTGCCCTGCTCTTGTAGGTGTGGAGTTGCATCTCCTCTATCTGTGTTGTAGGGTATTATTCCACAGTCCAAAAACTGTCCAAATAGTTAGAAAAACATCTGTCTCTGGATTGCTCATTACAAGTTTGTAAATAAATGTAAAATCCAGTGAGGCATTATGCAGCAATTCTGGGCATGATAGAATGGTGACTGGCCGGTGGTGTAGTTTTGGACAAGCGATCAGTAGATGGATAACTTCAATCCATAAAATATAGTTTATCTGTGAAAAGGTTATGCAGTATAATGCTGTAGCAAATAAATCATTAAATATTTTAAGTTTTGTCATCTGTGTTTGCCAAGCTAATCAACAAAGGCATCGTTATTAGTACATTAAGCTACTGTGGGATAACAACTGTTGCTAAGTGTTATTTACTTGCACAGTCATCAAGTTATTTCCATGTGTCAGTATTCGCATCCCTCAGTTTTGTTATTGTGTTGTTCATTTAAATTTTACGTGATTAATGCTTATTAATCACATTTTCTTATAGATATGTGAACATCTTAAAGCATTTTCAGCTAAGCGACAACAGATTGTCAGCATCACTTTGTTTATGTCGACTAACTTGCAGTGTGTTGAGTGGTCATGAACGTCACATCAGCATTTTACTGCCCTTGTGTTGCCTGCCTGCGATGAGCGTAAATTCTTGCCACCCTTTTCTCCTTCAGGGGAACTTGGTTCTTGGGGGTAAGACTGTTGAATTATATACCGAATGCTGCTCACCATGCAGGATTTGAGAACGGAAATGCAACAACGCTGTTGTAGCGTCAGTCACCGGCCATCAACATCCTCATTTGACACTAAACAAACAGATAGCACCTCCCACTTGATTTATTGTGCATGAAAGTTATGGTTATCTCCCTTCCCAAAGCCATGTTTGGTACAAGAACGTTCAGTCTCTGTTAGCCATTGGCCGAACGTTTTGAGTTAGGTGTGCACTTGTGATATGTAGTATAATGTAGAGATATCTCAGAAGGTATTTTATGCATAAGAACAAGATCAAGCCTTTGCTGCTTGCATTTCATTTAGCAGATACTTTGATCCAAAAGGACATGCATGTATGAGAAGGTGAGGTCAGCCAGTTCCTGGAGCAATTGGGGATTAAGGGTCTCAGTAAAGGACTCAATGGTGAAACCACTCTGCTGACCTCTGGATTTCAACCAGAGATCTTCTGATGACTGGCAGTGTGTCCTAATCTGCTGAGCCAAATGCCTCCTATGACAGGTAAAACCAGTATGACAAATAAGTATATTTTTCTGACCAGAAGAATATTCAAGGGTGGTCAGTTTTCTGTCATTATTTAATAATTATCAACTGGGATGAGATCTATATTTGATGTTCCCTATTTCTGTTATTTGAGGTCTCAGGGCATTTTCTTAGAGTACTCTGTGCTGAAAGGCTGTGCATTTTCTCTGCGAATGGAATTATTTGTATGATTTGACTCTGTACACTTACCCAAAGTACATGGCTTGTTACTGGAACTGAAGCGGAGATTGAAATAATCTGTTGAATAATTAGATATATCTTGTAATCTCACTGACAGCACTGTTGTGGGAGGGATGGCACTTGCCAAAACGACAAGCTGAACACAAAGACATAAAGAGAAATGAGCAGGACTAATTCAAACAGCGTGAGATTAACCCCAATATGGGCTTTAGGAAAGGATCTCTGAGAAGAATCATGCAGATGAAGTCTTTCCTATATGCAGAAGAATGTATGAATGAATGAATAAATGAATGAACAAAAAAGATAGAACGTGTGACTGAAAAATTTAAGGTAGTCAAAAACCAACACATTCTTCAAAAAAGTCTTCATGGTTATTGAACTACATGGATATTAAAGAGTGAACAGATCTGGTTTAGTTTAATTTTAAATGATTTTTTATAAAAAGTCTAATTGTTAATTTCATATTTGCATTTGTTTGTATTTGATCTAGCTTGTATTCCGAGGATGGTGTGCTGTAGGGGGTTTAATAACAATAATTAACATTAGTCTCCTAGTTTTAATCACTGGTAGAGTAAACAAGGGTAGATTTAGTTGGAAAAAGGTAATTCATCCATCCATCCATCCATCATCTCCCGCTTATCCGAAGTCGGGTTGTGGGGGCAGCTGCCTCAGCAGGGAAACCCAGACTTCCCTCTCCCC
>JAODKF010000009.1:17647396-17667457 GCA_026779585.1 Mormyrus proboscirostris
TATTTATATGTATATTAGTACCTGAACATACCCATGTACATATATATTTATATACTTATATATCAACCTCCTCATCTCTGGCACCAACCACCAAAGCAAATTCCTTGTATGTGTAAATGTACTTGGCAATAAACCCGATTCTAATTCTGATTTTGGTGTGGCGGCGGCTGCAGCAGGCGGTGCCGTGGGCGTGGCAACAGCGGGCGAGAGGTCAGGCACCTCGGCCAGAGCATCCAGGGTCGGTGCTTCCCAGTAATGTGTGGTCCCTTTCGCGGTGCCAGGAATTCAAATCTGCAATCTTTCAATTACAAATGTGCTTCCCTAACCTTATCACATTATCATTATAACAGAAAACTTTTATCCTCTTACGAGACTATTCTTTATCCTATACAGCATAAGCAACAATTGGAAAAAGCTCATGGATGGTCAAGGACTCCGGCAGGGAGTGCAAACCCATGAAATCCGAGGGCTAACACGTCGCGAATCAAGAGCCTTGATAATACCTGCTGAAACCTGCAGATAGAGCGGAGTCTGTATATAAGCATACCGAGTGGGACGTATCAGTAAATTAAATGAAATGCTATTCTAATGAATGAGAAACGTAAACTAATATTTAAGGTCAGAAAAATGTCATTCACCTAAAATAAGCACGTCATTTTAACCCGGAAAACGATTTAGAAGTAAACATGATATAACCGAGCGACCCTGCGGGATAAGCATGGCAAGGTTTATGTACCTAAAAGAGAAAATGATTTGCATTTGGAAACCGAGGACAAATGCATAAATGTGCAGCAAATTCCGCGTATGCGATTCGATTCTTCCAACGGCAGATAGACTTACATCTCATTGCTATCCAACACGATACCCAAATGCCTCATAACTGAGCAGACCGATAATTTTCTCCCTCGGTAAGGGGATGCCAAATTCCCAAAATGCACTTTTTAATTTAGATTGTGAGGAGCCAGGCTGTGAGGAAGGTGCATCACGAGATCATTGAGCAAGTGTGAGACAAAACAAATCCGTGATTTGTACAGCAGTATTCATGGCAGAGCAGAAGCCAGACAATTCAATACAGACGGACTGCTCTGACAATCAAAAACAAGCCAGACTGCAAAATGATTTGCAATTTAACGCCAAAGATGGGGATATATGGGCATTTGAAAGACATTTGTAATATCGGCGTTGCAAGCGAAGCGTGTTTATCCACTGACATAATTAAGTTTGCGTCGTCGACTGAAAGTATTTCTCCCAAATTAATTTACCATGCGTACACATTTACCATACCGGACACATACTCGATACATCATACACTTATCCCATCAATTTTTCTTAAAGCCCGAAAACACATAAATGCATACATAAAGGGGATGGCAGGAATGAGGCTGTTAATATTTGCAAACAAACTAGACTGAGGGCTGGACATATCAAAATCAAGCGCCCTTCTCCTGAGCATTTCCGAATGGCCATTTACAGGGCTATCACAAAAAACAGACAATAAGGGTGAGAAGACAAGGGACTAACTAAACAACCTCCATTTTCCCCATAAACAAGAAGAGAACTGCCACAGGTTTCTGCATGACAGACCTAAGACTTAAGACCCCTCGCAACACCTGCGCCAAAGACTTGAGTCAAACCAGTTAGCAAATAATCAACGCCAACAGAATTATGGCGAGAAGAAAGCGCTGAGGAAAGAACACGGACATGGAAAAGAACAGAAGGATGGATCTCCAGAAGGTCCATGAACCTGAACCGCCCTTCCCTCCTTGAGCAGGGCGGAAACATGATGGACGACGAGGGCAAACCAATCACCACTAATATGTCGAACCTGAAAGCCGGAGTTCAGACATGACTAACTAACATGGGTGCTTGTCACCCGAACTAACAAGGCAGCTTCAGCCAAGAACGATTCATGGCATTAACAAAACAGAGACCCACTACTGTATACCGCAATTCAAACCATAAATCAAGGACAAACAAGCGTCCAGCTCCCCACACCGCTCCGGACAAGTATTATATAGAGTAAACGACTCTATAAATATCAAACGCGATGATGAACCCAGAGAAACACAAGCCACGATGAAATGTCTGATGCCCTAAATGGAAACGCTGCCACAATCACAACGTGCTCGTTGTACTTAGGAGAAGGCACAAGCAATGAAACCAGACTAATGTCTTTACTCTGGAGGATGCGAGATTGACTGACTATGAGAAGGGACCGCGGCGGAGGGAGACACAAAAAGTCCACTAGAGAGCACAGCCGGAACAGCGCAGACTAGTGAGAACTCCGCAGAAACTGGTCCTTCATCCAGCACGACGAGCCTGCTGGCCGGAATGGGCTCCGAGCAAGCCGGAAGACACGACAAGGACCCCTAGATGCGCAGGCGATTACCCGAGGACTCCATGGAGTGAGTCAGACAAGCCAGAGGGACAGATAAGCGGGGGGAATCTGAAATGCAGGCAGCCCAGCGGGCGAAGAGGGCACAGCTGGCAAAGATGCAGCGGACGCTGAAGGAGAAAAGGTGGCTGGTGAGAGCATAGTCGATGGTGATCCGTGTACTCCGGGGAGGTATAGGGCAACTTGTGGGATTCCTGAGCACAGGAGATCGGGAGCAACAAGGACACCTACCTTCTCCACGAAACCCTGGAGTCGCCGATCAGACCACTGTTGCATGTCGCAGCCTGGAGACAGCCGAGAACGAAACGTCTCTCTCCATATGGGAGGCGGAGCGCCAAAACCGTCACCGAAAACAGGTGAAGGATAGATAAAATCCCCAAGCAGAGGCAGAGTGTCAGAGTCAGACACCGCCTGGACACGATGGAGCCCAGAGAGCAGGAAACGGAACGAGGCGGGAGAACTGAATATCTGTAGTAGCAAAGAAGTGGGTTACATTTACTCTTTATATAAAACCTGGGCCGGTATGAATCAACACGCTGGAGTTCATTACGTCTTGTTTGAACTTTTGTATTCACTTTCATGAATCAGGTTTATTACACAAAACACAGTACAGAAAAGTGAAGTAAGTTTAGTATTTAAAAAATTGGTATCACTCTAATATTATAAGCCTTGAAATCCCTCCAGTGTTTTCGAGGAAAGAAGATGAAGACAGTTTGTCAGCAACATTATAGTGCAGTAGTTACAACAGATGAAATTTGATGCCTAAAGGTCAAGTGAAACTGTACAGATTTGTCAGCCAGCCTCAATTGCTGTGTTGAAATTTTAAAAGAAAAAAGTACAGTTAAATTTAACCTAAAATGTTAACATAACAGATGTTTTATGTATACAATATAAAATAGAAGATTTAAAAAATGAAGAAATAAGATTACTTTCCACATGCTTTTTTAATGGCATAATTATTTTTCATTTTCAATATTTTTATAAATAAATATATTTGAAAAAATTATATTTTTTAAATGAGGAAAAATGCCTTTCTACAACTATAAACAACAGTCAAATTTATTCATTGACACTTAATATTTATATATTGTTTTATGGAAAAAAGAGAGTTTTATATATACTGCTTATGTTTTTTTGTGATTATTTTTTTAAAAATAAAGTGTATCTCTACCATTGTCTGGTGTTTCTGAGAGTAACAGAAAACTGAGACATTAACATGGAACCATGGAACCTTTACATGCTGTGCTTTTCGCTCCGGGAACTATGCTAAGCCAAACTCACAAAAAACTTCAATCCCTCTCGGATGTTGTGAGTCAACTAGCTGTGGTTACATGCTACTTTCATCAGTAGAGGAGAAACATGTCTGTATTTTTAGTTGCTAGCTATAGGAGAGATGAATAATGCCAAAAAACACCCACCAGCGTACAGAATCCAAGATTTCTGCATCGGACAGATAAGATGGGCATTTGAAAAATGGTTGGGAATTTCTTCACCGGCACAACTTACTTCTAGAAATTTCCAGCTGAGCAATCCATGGCAACTTGTATTATTTCTTTATTGTCAAAAAGAATTCTTACTTGGGAATTCTTTCCTCTGTCTAGGAGAAATATAAGCTACAATTATATAACATGAATGTATTCACAAAACATTTGAAAACTATTTTTCATAATTGAGATTCTGCTTCTTCTTTGTTAGATGAAAGCAGATGGGACAAACCTGTACTCAGTTGCCTTTAAGGAGATAGAAGATTTTGAAGATTGAATTGCATCCTTGAACCCAAGTGATGCTGGATTTTGTTTGAGGGTTAGAAAGACTCTGAACATGTATAGATTACAGGGATGCCATTACCATGAAGAACCATTGCTTTTTAATATTGATCAATCCCACTATTGAGCAGCCTGCCAGGACAATAGTCTGCAGTTAGCTGGATCTGCAAAGAATCTATAAGCTGATCCAGATACATGACGGTGATGAGTACCGGCATTCCAGACTAATACAGGACTCTATGGGTATCTACTTATGCCTTTTGGATTAGAAAATGCCCCCACTATTTTCTAGGCTTTCATTAATGATGCGCTTACGGAAGAGGATTAGGGCCACCATGAAAATATTATTTGAATTCTGACTTTAATGTCAGTATTCTGACTTTTTTTCTAAACTCAGAATTCTGGGATTAAAGACAGAATTCTGAGAAAAAAGTCTCAGAATTCAAATGATATTTTAATGATGGCCCTAATTCTGTTCTGTATGTGCTGCATGCTATATTAAAAAAGGTTTCATTTGTCTTCTCATGGTGACATTAACTTCATCCCTCACCTGAATCCTCTTGTTTTCTTACCTGGTTCTGCTGATTTTGTCTTTGTGTTTTTTTTTTTGAGGCCTTAGTGGATTCCAAACCTATATCTTGAGACATGGGGAATTTTTTTTGGAACCAACCTCTTAGGATTTCTCTGCCCTGATCAATGACCCCAATATTTGTTTATCAGTTCAACCAGCCTGCTTACCTGTTTCCATTACATTCCCTTCCACAGCTGGATCAGTTTCTCAAAGAAAAACACTCTCCAACTTCTCTTCTGTTCCTGAACCTTTTTCTAACAGCTGTGTCCTTTTGGGGAAGTACATTGGAGTGAGTTTCATAGTCACTAGTTATGTTTGTTGAAACTATGCCTTTGAAAATGAAGTGTATTTCCACTGCAATCCAATGTCCCCAGGCGTGACAAAAGGGGTATGTGAGCACTCAAAAACTTAGGAAGCACAAAATCAGCATGTGCAGAAACGTCACCAGGATTCAATGTAAATGTCACACTCTGCTAAAGGAACAACAAACACACACAATACTGTTCAGTGTCTGTCATCCTTGCTTTTGTTAACAAATAAATTCTGGGTGTGACAGGAGTCTAAGTGTGTAATTTATTTATTATTTGCTTTCGAAATGCTGACGCACACTGAAAGGAAAATAAGAAGGTGTGATGTTTACTACCAGGGCCGCAGTACATTTACTGAACAGAATTATCTGAAGCAAGATGAAAAACAACATGATGTCAAAAGATTTTCCACAGTACAATGAGTTTGATTTATCTTCCCTGAGAGAGTCTTGAAGCCCTAAGATATACTAGCATTAAATCAATCCAGGTAAAATATAGTGGTACAAAAAAAATCAGAACACGATCTTTATTCGTAAATTATACATATACCTTACCAAGGGACAAAACAGACCATATTAATGATCCAGTGCTTACTTCAAAGTCAAGTGGTGTAAAAGGAAGGCCAGTTAGAAAATGATCGCCAGCAGGTGACTTTGTAGACTTAGACTTATGATTCACAGCATCATTTATTTGCAGATGCTTGCAGGCAAATTCACTAAACAAGAACTGCAGCTAGATACAGGGCATTAAAACAAGGAGGCACCCTGAGGAACAGGCATGACATTGAGGACGAATTACTGCCCCAAACCATCTCAGTGCAACTTGTTGCCTTTTTTTTAGTGCACATGGTTTCTCTTTCCTAGTTCAGTTTTCTCTATACTTTGTTCTAAAACTCAGATGAGTCCCCCCGCCCCAACCCTGAATAGGGGGTTATTGTACAACAGCAATGTACCTTTCTACTATAATCTTTACCATTAAATTGTCATTTTGGGTTACTGTCTTTCAGACCCATCAAGTAAGAAGGTAGCATGGATATTAGGTCAATTTTCTGTTTTCAAGTGTGCAATATTTTTAAGGAAATAATAATGCATAAGGATATTAAACATCTCTGTATAATTTGTTACTCTGGACGCTCCTGTGTGTAGTGATCTTCTGCTATATTTGGTTGCTCCTCAACAGTTGAATGAGCAACCAGATATCCCCCAAAAATGTTCTTTAGGGAGCGTGAAACAATCTTTGCCTTACCTTTTACAACATGTGGAGTTAGTGATGGCCAGTGACTTAGATAGTTAATGTGATGGCCGGTGACTTGATACCAGAAGTGCAAGATTGTGTTATCTCAAGTTACTGCATTTCTTTTCTGTTATAACATTTTATAAACCAGTAAACAAAACAATCCTATCCAAAAAGATGGAAATATATGCGGGTGATTTACTTTAATAAGAATTATAAAAAAAGTTATATACTGAAATTAATTTTAATAAAAATAATAATCTAGTAATAAAACATCTTCGGATCCCATAAAAAATCAAATAATAAAAAAGCCAATAAAAAGATTCCACCCTTATTGCAGATTGTCACCAGTGATTGATGACATTGTTTTTTACCAATAATGTTCTCCCACAGGAAAGATAAATACACCTTGGGCCTGAACAAAAAAAAAAGAAATCTATCAGTTATGATATGTATCCTTTCGCAGCCCTGCTTTTTGTATGACAAAATCCATCATCCGCACAAAAAATAACATAAAAAAATCTATGGTATGTACTTGCAAAATTTGTAATTGCATGTGAAAGGTTGCTAATTTTGTTTTTTGTTTCTGCTAGTTTTGTTCTACAGATAGTGTTTTCATTGGAATGTTTAATTATGGAAGATTAGGTCTGGCAGATGCATGAACAACTGACAGTGTATCTCACACCTTGAAAAGAAACGTAGCATTTTCTCAGTTATTTAAATTGGCTTTGTGAAAGTCATGAGAAGGATTCAGCTGGGGGGAGGGAGGTATAAATAATTGAAAGTGATGCTGCACATATATTCCAACCACTGGGCTGCGTCATGGGGCGGAGGCTGGAGCCTGTCATGGCAACACAGGAGACGAGGATGGGGGACACTCTGGGCAGGCGGGCAGTCCATCTTAGGATGCGCATATACACACACACACACACACACAAAATATGCAATGTGCACAAGATAGAGATTCTATTTCATTGTCTAGCTTGTCATGTGATTGGATTGCAAAAGAGAACCAGAGTCCCCAGAGGAGAGCTACACAGACATGTGGAGAACATGGCAGACTAGCAGCAGGGGCTGGGTTCGGACCTCCAGCCTACAGCGATACCCACACAGACACCGTACCTCCACCTGCATGCGGTCAATATTTACAGTCAGCATGTTGCTTTATTGTAGACGCAGCAGACCAATCAGCACTAATGCTCTGTGCAAAGCTTCGTTATACTGTTCCAGTTTACTATGTGTATCCACCCACACAAGAACATATTCAATCACACAGCTCAACAGCATATCCAAACAGAATGTTTGCACTAAAACTGTAAAATACTGTACATACCTTGGCATGTTCTGGAGGATTTCTACCCAAGCACTACATAGCAAATGAATTAGCTTAAGAAAATCTCTCAGTAGAAATGAATATTTCATCACCCATGCACAGATCTGTGAGGTGCATTATGCTACGTATGATCTCACAGTGAGCATTTCTTTATTGCGAAAATTAACAGTGGTGTCTGTGTGGTAAATTTAGAACCGTTTCAAAGTAAAACAACACTGAGGAGTTTCATTTCACACAAGATACGGCCATTGCATTTGGACAAAAACTGGGGAAATAAAGTGTCAATGTGTCATTTAATTTAACATAAAGTATGTTGTCCTGTATCGTGTGCAGAATTTTTGTTAATGGTGACTATGGTTCCCTGTATCTACCAGGCCTTTAAATAAAAGCAATTTATTTCAATTTTCAACTAAACTTTGTATGTCATTTTTCTATTAAAAAATTTAGAGAATTATAAATTGCCGTATTTTAAATCAATGGGGTAAGCAAAGCTTTGCTGACTTTGCTATTGAACAGTCCATCTTGAACCCTGTTTTAAATTTTATGTCATATTGCTGTCAAGTACCTTGACTTAGGACACATCGCTCGGGGAGAACGAGTTTATTCACCTAATCAAATTTCCCGTAGTTCAGAAAATGGATTATGTGCTTGATTTGACATATGGTATGTCACCAGATATGACTTCTATACTTTTACATAAAACAGACCTCTATTATTATTATTATTATTTTAAAATTATGATAGCAATAATAATAATATAAATAGTTTGTTTTGGATGGTGGCTCATTTCCTTAATGGTGAAATGGTCACAACACAATCTTCGCCTTCTCCGAGTCAGACCATTTGAAACAACCTGCAGATCTATCACAGAGGCCTGAACTAATTTAAGCCCATTTGTTCTTTTCCCACAAAAGTTCAGCCATTAAACAATCAGTTAATTGACTCTCACTCGTTAGTATGTTTCATTCAGAAGGGTTGGGTCTCTGAAATGTCTTGAAGCTGAGTGATCTGATGGGAAATACCACCGCTTTTAAATTCCCTTTTTTGTTATTATAAGCTCTGAATGTTAACACCAGAGCTCCTGACTGATGTATTACCTACTGCGCTGTGGAATATTAATTATTAGCACACTGAGGGATATTAGTCTGTGTTCGTGACTCGCACGTGGCACTTGTGAGCCTGTTAAAAAGCTCCAGCCTCCACTGTGGGCTGCAGTTAACAGTGGGACACAGTACGGTCGCCATTAGGGGTTCCTGCCTCAGCAATGACCACAGGCCAGTCATCTGTCTTCCTTTAGCAGCTCTGAAAGGCACCCAGGGAGACTCCATCAGCCTAAATTATTGGGATTTGTGTAATTGTACGATATGAAATCTGCCCCTGTTACTATATCCATTTATCTTTCAACCACTTATCCTTGCTGTTTTTTTTTTTTTTTTTGAGAATAACCCCCAAGAAGTCAGGTTAATCTAAAGTATTAATGATTAATGATAATGATCATCCACTGTGTAGCATAGTTTCCTTGATAGTTCCCTTAAGATTATGTGTCATCATCTGCACCAAGAAATGTATAGATGTGTCTTATGGTTTATCTTCTGCCTGTGCTTAAATGTACACCGCTGTGCAAAAGGGCCAATCAAAGGCATGCTTAGTTATTTCTTGTCCAAACAAAAGGCTTCATTAAAGAATAAAAAACAATGTGGTAGGGTGAATCTGAATTGTGCACGCTGTGTAGTTTTGTGTGAATGTAGGCCCTGTGGTTGACACACATCCCTTCAAAGGTACGTGACCTGTCTCGCCCACTGCGCTCACAGGGTAGACTCAAAGCCCACCTCATCCTTGAGGCTATGGATAAATGTGTGCATGGATATTGTAAATACTCAAAGCAGCTATATAAATAAGCAGTTTTTAAATTGCATGTCTGTCTTATTTGGTCATAATTTTTTGTTTTTCTATGAATTCAGCAACATAAATGTACATCCATGTAGTTTCCTAGATCAAAGTCAACTACCATACATATCCAGGATAGGGTCACAGTGCACCTTGGGATTGTCCCAGGAAGAGCAGGAAACAAGGCAGGAAACCTAAGTGCATGCTGTTGGACCCCTGGAGGAGAATGAAGGACCCATGTGGAAAATCCACATGGACGTGCGGTGAACATGCAAACTTAAAGCTAACACACAAACCTTATCTTATCTTAGCGTTGGCTTAAAACTGCTGTCTGTCTGCAATCTGAACAACCATGAAATATTCCCTTTATATTCAAAATGATTCATCACATTATTAAACACTGCCCTCATTAAAGTTTGTCATATTTTTCAGTATTTTTCACACCAAAATAATATGTTTACTTTATTTTTACTGCTTCTGACCCCACCCTTTGATAAATAGTTTTGAATTTGGTGCTTTGGGGTAAATTTCAGTTTTCATACTTTACCTACACTAATCGCTATTGAATTCTAGGCATGCATTGCTTTGGGTGTCGACTAGTCAGTAATATAAACACACTGTAATACTGGTGCTCTTATGTCTCTGTGTGGCACATTCCTCCCCAAATGTAGCTAATTTTATTAAGAGTATCAAGCAAATTCCTTGTATGCATATTGGATGAGTAACTCGGAGCAAATGGCCCAGTTCCCCTGGCTGTGCAATGTAGCTTGTTAGAGAGCAAAATGGTTTCATATGTTGCATAGTTTTCCTTCCCAATGCATCCTGAGGGTGCCAGTATTATCGCCCCACCCCATCCCCTAATTCCCTGGTCCCATGGATCTGTTCACCATCCAGAAGAACTAGGTTTTCCATACAGCATTCTGGATTTTCTTTTCATTTCAGTCAAAATGTTTACTTACTGTATAGGGTATGTCAGAATCAGGTTGCAATATAGGCATCAGGTTAGAATACAGAGCTATTCTAAGATGTAGGGCTTGTTATAACCTTCAGCGTGGTGATAACCACACCAAAATTTCCTCGGCCACTGAAGGATTGACGTGACCTTTGGCCTAAATCATTTTTTCTGAACTCAAAAAGTTCATGGATATTTTACAGGCCGGTCTGTAGTAATGAGATATTTTCAACATAAATAATGTAAAATTTCCTATGAGAGTTAGTTGTGTATCTTGATAAGACCTGCATGAATATCCAAACATGTATCATGCAAAACTTTACCCTGAGCAGATTTAGAAATGACAAAAGCTATCCCAGCAGGCACCGGCCCTCAGCTTGGTAGCAGTTAATTGTGTTATAAACGCAGCCTGAGGCAGCTCCACCAGTCTGGGCTGATTCTAATAAGTTCAGATTTACCTTTTCGTCCAGCTAAAGGGAGCAGCCATTTTGAAAGTCCGCTGCCAGGTTCACAGCTGTGTATCTGCATAGCTTTCCTTAATAGTTTGAGCAAATGTGCAGGGCTGGAGCAAAGTTCTGTGGTTTCCCAGTCAACCCCTGACGGCATCCTTCATGTCATCCGTTTCATATGAGGATAAAAATAAACTCATGACATAATGAAAATAATTAGACCGAATGGAAACAAAAGAATTTGTCATTTAAGGCATCATCTGAAGTATGAATCATAAAATGGGCAATGCTGAGCTGTACGTTTCAGAGGCAGCTCTCAAGTCCCAGAATATAGTCAGGGCATCTAGCCATGCTTTTCTTCTTGAATGAACTGGGGTAACGTAACATTATCTTCGCTGCGGGTCCCGTCGTAAAAGCTGTTGAGCATAAGCAGTGTTTAGCTTGGGGGTGTGATGTTGAGTGGGCCGTCAGCTGAGGCCACTAGGCCTTGGGGTGCCATGAGCCACCATGAAATGGACAGAGCGCCTCTTCAGATCTGGCTGCCTGTAAGAGCGTCAGTCTGGCTTTAAAGAGAAACAGATGGGGCTGAACACAGAATCAGCCCTTTCTGGGCCCAATAAGTGGCATTTGTCCCAAACCAGGGAACTGATTTCTGGCCAAACAGTTTTTTCTTTTTTCTTGCTTTCAATAGGCAAATTTTTATATATGAACCATATATATATATACACACACACACACACACACACACACACACACACACACACACATATGTGTATACACGCACATGCTCGCACAATCCCTACTGGGAAAGAGTGAATGTGGTCTGTGAATTATCCAGAAATACATGGTTCTGCCAAAAGCTAAGTCTATTATGTGCGACGGCCTGTAGTGGTTAGATATTTCCATGAAATCAGCGTTCTTTTAACTTTCGCCACCAAAGTACAAGAAGCCCTTTCTTTGTTGAAGGCCGATAGCTTTAATGTCGAACAATAGTGAGGAAAAAGTTATGTATATTAAATTGGAATGCTTTAGCTGTGTTACTCCCTGAAACCCACAATCTAAGCAAACACTCCTACACTGTAAAAAAATAATGTGATGAATCCTTAAACTCAACCCCCATTCAAGTGCAAAATGGGGGTTGAGTAAAGCATATTATCGTCTATATAACCGTCTAACAATCATTATAACAACAACAACAAAAGTAATAATTTATTATTATTATTGTTGTCGTTGTGTCCCATATTAAATAAAACCAATCTGCTAATAAAAATATTTGTATAGTTTTACTATAAACTAGCAATTTTCTGATAGATGCAAGTTGTATTGATGGATATATGTTGTGCATAAAACTCTTTACCACTTTGTTCACCAACTATTTAGAATTACCTTGAATAGGTATGTAACAATCCAGAAATAAACCAGCTACACAGAGACACAAAACCTGAATCTGAAAATTCATATTTGTCACTGTTTCTTTATCTGTTAAAACACCTCTATTAAGGAGTACCTCTTTTTCTTTTTCCACTGAGAAACCATCAAAGTCAACAGAAAAGCAGTTTTACCTTCTTTTTTGCTGTACCGTTTTCCTGTTCATTGTCACATGTACTCGAAACACCCCTGATCTGTCAGTACAGCATTAGCCAACTACAACTTACGAATTAAAAAAAAAATGAAAATTGCTGTACTATTTATTTTCAGCAACCGAAAAAGATTTCTTCTTGTTTGCTTTTGAATCGCAGTTGATCTGTACTCCGCTTCAGATATGTGATGAGCATTATCTAGTGTTATAAATTATGGTTACAGATCGGAAAAAATATGAATTTTTATCTTCACAGTAGTATTTTTTGGGTTTACAAAATGGGATTTTTTGTTATGTATGCAAAAACCAATTCTTTTCAATTGATTATTTCTTTTAAGTATTGGTGAAGTGTAAGGTCTGGAAAGCATGTTTAGAAAAACATGTGAGGGAATTACTATTGTTTTGAGTTCTATAAGGACAAAATAGTCATAAAGAAAAGAAAAAGAAATAAAAATTGTTTCTACCATTTCCTGGTAAATAAATCCAAAAAATTTCTAAAAATATCACCGTCATAGATGGTGGTTAGCACTGTTGCCTCCCACATCTGGGACCGTGGCTGTGTGTGTGTGGACTTTACATGTTCTCCCTGTGTCTAAAAACATGCTAAAGTGAAGTAGACTTACCAAATTGTCTATAGATGTGTGAGTGAATGGTGTGTGCCCCGTCAGATTGACTGGCACTGCATCCTGGGCTGGTTCCAGCCCCCTTACCTTCCAGGATAGGTCCCCACCCCCCTGTTATTCTGAATAGGACAAGCATTTGCAGAAAATGGATTATTGTCATAGATCATAGGCATTGTAGCATTGAAGTTTACAACATTACTTTGACCATATAAAATTTTATAAAATTATGTAAGATGATGATGATGCAATGATGATGATGATGAGGATGGTTTTCATTCATTCAGCTTCTATACCTCTTGTCCTCTACAGAGTTGTGGAACCTTATTATTACTTATTATTAGTCCATTTGTGTAACTAATGCACCACAGCCTGCAGCGTACAATTCTGAAGGTATGATTTATTTAATTTTTTTTTTTTAAAAAAAAAGGTGCCACATTTTGTTGAAATAATTGCATTTCCATTTGTCTCCTGAGAAGCAGGCTGGGTAAAAAAATAGGCTGTCGCACAAAGCAGACGAACGGCTGAGACAGAAACACCACAGATTGCTTGACGTGGTGCAATAGTTTCTTTAAATCTATGCAAATTAGGCATTAACCCACAATACACAGGTACTCGCTGGGAAAGAGCAGATGCCCCAAAACCTGCTCGTCGCCTTATTTGCATTACAAGGACACCATCACCCCCCCCAGGTGGGCAAACAACCTGGGGTTATTAGCAAACTTGAGAAATAAATAGCCGCATTAATGGCATTCCATTTATTATAATGAAGTTATTTCAATTTGTGTGAGGGATGGAGGGCCTGCCTTAATGAGCATCCTGAGTGTGTGGTGTTAACAAGAAGTGTCTCAGGATCGAGTCGAGCTGCCGCAGGCTCTCCCAAGGTGAGAGCGAGATCACTCCCAGGGTCTCAAAGCAAGCCAAGCCGGAAGGGGTGTGCCACCCAACCCCTCCCCCCACATGTGGCGGACCATTCTCCTCCCATGATCTCCGCGGTGTGGTCATTGCAAATTAATTTCATTTTTCTTCCTGACCTGTCTACTGGATCTTTTGCCTAACTATAGCAGATCATGGCCATATATTTAATCATCAGGCTTGACATGCATCCAGGTCCAAGCTAGAAGCTGTATGGACATAAAGCTATCTGTGGAATGCGTCATATGTATAAAGCATCTGCAATGACGGTGTGCAAAACGCGCTCGCTGGAGTACTGCAAATAACGCATGTATCTTTTGAAATGACACTGCTTTGTATAAATAAGGTCTCGCAAAAACTGATTTTCAAAAAGTGAACAGCTCTGAAGTTGATGCACTATCTAGTCAAATTTTTAACTTTTAATAAATAGTGAGAAACTGATATTTAATGATAAATATGAGCATTGAACCATATATTGACTGTATTATGTTTTAATGTAGCACAACAACTGGATATGAAATTGAACATTTAAGAAAATCATTTGAACTATGTGAGGCACCTTAATTATAACTTGCTTATGAATGGAATTGCATCTCTGTGCAGACATCTGAATTATTTAGATTCCTCATTTCCTGCCTATTCTTTCTTTTAGAGATTTCATTAAGCAGATTACCAGAACATATTCCTCTCCTGTGTTTCTTTTAACAATCAGTTAGCTTCACAGATACCAGATGTACGTGGTTGTGATAGAATATGCTCAGCTTTAGATTGTCATGTCGGACAGGCATATGCTGAAATTATCTCACCCATTTCGTAATTTGAAATAATAAAAAAGAACTGTCTTAGAGGTGCTTCATAAAAATTGCAAGGTAGCAGAATACAATGATCAGAAACTTCACACAAAGGATTCTGGGAAATGTCTAAGGTTATAAAGCTCTGACATCCATAAGAGTCATGAACGGTGCTATTTCAGTTATAGCGTCCATAAATTTTATATACTTAAAATATCTATATATTAGCACATAAAAAGGTGCCATCTTAGTGAACGGGCATATTAACCGCTTTGGGATCAGCTTTGGGAAACAGTATATGAAAGTAGTGTATGAAAATCCATTTTAAAGCACATTTTGTAGTTATAAAATAATTATGGTCTATTCTTCCAATAAATCACAAACACATTTTCACTCTTGATACTGAGAAGCAACTCATCGTGCCTCAAAACAACACAAAAAGTAATGTTTTGCTAATCTAAGAGGATAAAGATGTTGAAAGTTTAATTAAACTGGAGTGATTACACACGGAGGAGCCCCCCCCGCCACTGTAATAAATGGTTCATAAGTGAGAGTATAATGAAGCTGTGTGGTTATTTTCAGTAAAAATGGGCCTCCTGATGAAGATGTCCAACAAGCTAAAAAAAAAAAATGCGTGTGACTGGAGGCAGACTCCGCAGAGTGTTTGTTTTAGTACCGACAAGCTGTCATCTATTGAGTAAAGACAATGGACACTAGTAGTAAACAAATGAGGTATGTTTGTGCTCATCTACATCCCATCACACGTCACCTTAAAGAGCACAAGAAATATCTTTGGATTTTGGCATAAAGATATTAAAAAAACAAATATTTAGTCAGTCACCAAGCATACATATTTTTGATAAGAAAACCCAAGTGCCTGTTTGTTTCACCAGATATCCAGGCAGTGAAAATGGTTTCTTGCTCCACAGCCATAGGCCTCAGCTACTACTCAGTACAAATATTATTAAAAATCACGATCAAGCTGTAATAGCACCTTTTAAAGACTCGCCAAAGGAAGAAGCACATAGGTAAAAGAATCTGCATTAAACGAGACCAGTATCTATAAGTGTCCACATTTCTCTCATATAGTAGCCAAACAAACAGCGAGCGTTTCATTATATCTTATTATAAAAACTGTAAACCATCACATGACGAGCTGACCTGTAATCTAGCTATCTGGTCATCATTAGAACTTAACAATTGGTGCTTCACTCCTCCACGACCAACTTTTGAAAATGGGTAAAAATTTGGCCTGTATAAAGACACACGCCAGGACTGAATATTCACACTGAATATTACTCAAATTATATGTTGAGTATTAACATTTGAATTAACTTTGCCAGGGGTGGTGAATTCATCATGCTTTAGTTTAGGGGTATCAGCACAGGATTTTAACTCAGGAGAAGAACAAACACTGCTTTTGGGGGATCAAGCATAAAAACCCATTTAATGGTTAAGCTCAACACTTCCTGAGCATTTGCAGTAACAAACTAGGAGTGGCAAGCACTGAATTGCAGTCGATATCTATTCAAGATAATTTAACCTGCTCATCCCTAGTAATTTTGTTTCTTTGAGTGGGTGGAAGTCCGATAATGCAGTATTTTTTTGAAATGTCTATTTTCAGCTGTAACTTCTGTGTCAAATTTTTCAGAAACAATTAGTCCTCTGTGTTCTCTTGCTTTTGATAAATAAAGCTGATGGCACTCTGTGTGGTTAACCTCTCTCACTGTTTTTCTACTAGAAAGGTTGATCCCCACATATGAAGACAACTCATTATTTTAGTTCCTTAATAACAACTTAAAGCCTTTGAATAGGATCCCATTCAAAAGTGTTTTGGAGATACAATAAAAATTATATTAGCTGTAGCTGTTTCCTAACAGCCTGTTACAAAAATCGAAAACAACATCTGGGAATTGAGTCTAGATTCACAAATGCAATTAAGGAATTCCATTTCAAAAACTCGACCACTGCAACAAAGCCAAAGCAGTTCCTTTTGTTATCTTTTTTTTTTTTCCAAAGAAATTCTACTGCCTTTTATAGGGAAACATAATTGAGAATTAAAAAGAAACACTTATCATTGAAAATATGAAGAAAGGAGACCAGAAGCATAATGTTGATTCTGGCTGGTAATGCTGAATTTTTCCTTATCTCATTGATGCAGGTCTCTATATTCAGGACCTTCAGTGATTTAAATTCTAATCTTTTGGTGACTCTTGATAGATTAACAATTGTTATAGAATGACTTAGATTATAATATATTCAGACTCTTTCCTACGGAGGTCCTCCATTAACTACTTCTTTGGTAATAGTTATGGAATGTTCCATAAAGAGTTTATAAGAGATTATAGTTCAGAATAAAAACTGAGCTGGAAAAAGAGTGCGATTGATGGCTGGAGAATCACTTCTTCAAGCCTGTTCGACGTAGCAGAGATGCATTACTATGAAGTGAGCAATGGTCAAGTTCAGAAGATGCTTATAGACTCTCTAAGACACAGGTCAGGTCAGGTCCGGTCCGGTTGGGGAATATATAGTGATGCAGCGTGTTGCCGCACCCACCACATAACGAATGACTTCAGGATCACGGTTGGCAACCCCCCAGGCAGACACACAGTCCACTCCCACACTCCGGAAGTGGCCATCCATCTGTCACAGCCAGGTGTACATGGGTGTCCCCTCTGCCTGGTCCAGCCTCTCAGGTCCTCAGCAACAAGGAAACTGCGAGCCGAATCACCCTCAGGGAAACAAGCCTCAGGACTCCGCCAGCAGCCCTTCGTTCGACACAAAGTCAAACCAGCGGCGCCCAAGGATCCTCCGAGGAGACACAGTACCGAAGGAGTCCAGTCCTCATCTCAGGTTACTGGACAGTGTCCATGTCTCACAGCCATACAGCAAGACAGGGAGCACCAGGACTCTAAAGACTTGAACCTTCGTTCTCTTGCAAAGATACCGGGAATGCCATACCCCGCTTTCCAGCGACCTCATGACCCCCCATGCCCTCCCAGTCCGTCTGCTGACTTCATAGGACGAGTCACGAGAGACATGAATATCTCACACGCAACAAATAAAGAAACAAATAATTTATTAATTTAATAAGAATGCTAATTTCAAACAATTGATAATGACCAATATAAAATGATTATAACAACTAATAACTCAGTTTAAGCATTTACTAAGGCATCCATTTCCAAGGACATCCTCACATTCCATTTCAACACCTTTATTTAGATATTGACTGACGTTTTATCTTTTCATTCCTACTGTAAGTATATCTACTGGAGCAATGACGGTGAAGAGCCTTCCTTAGGTACATAACGCAAGACCCCTCTCCTTTTAAGCTTCTTTCATAGGAAGAGAGACAACAAGTTTCTTACAAAGGATAACTTTCAGTATCAATAACAATTAGAGCAGCTTTTCGGAACATGGAACCCTGGGAAATAAACCAATTAATTGCTATCCTAAGTGAAAACTTGAGTTGAACAAAGAAGTCTCTCCTATAGTAACAAAAGAAAACCCTGAACTGAATCCTATCAGAATTACCCCCATGAAGGAAATAAGTGGAAGTGAATGAATAGATGAATAGACAACAAAAATGCAATTTTTTGGAAGACCATCAAAAACCATAGGCAGAGATCTAGCATGCTTCAAGCTCAAAACACACAGTCCAGGGTAATTGTGCTCTTTTCCCCTTTGGCTACTGCTGGATATTCTCCATTCCCTCAGCACCTCTAGAGATTCCACACAGCACAGAACAAACAGAAATGCACTTCACTACTTGGAGAAATGTCAACTTAAGAAAAAAAAAACAACACCAAAGAACTGCCATTGACAAATATTTTGACAACGTTGGGTAAAAAAACACGCCACGCATTTTCTTGTTGTACTATGTCCTGTCATCACATTGCTGCATACGACTTGCGTGTTCAGCTAATTTAGCATGATATGCTGCCAACGCTGTATGAAAGAAAGCCACCTGGTCAAAAAAGTGATAATGCGTCAATAGAAAGTAGCATTTATGAGATTAGTACATTTTAATGGAATCCAACAGCATTATATCATTCTGAAGATTAATGTCATATTGTAAACAGGAAACAAAAGTCCTTCGTGAACACAGTGTAATAAAATTTCTTATTTTTATTGTTTTTTTGTTTATTCTTTTAGCTACTGTCTCATGCTATGTGATTTACCCATAGCCATGTAATCCACTGCGAATGTAATAACAATGTGAGACAAGGTGCCTCAGTGTCTTCCTTTCTGGGAATAATCGTATTGTCTCACTGTGAATCACCATCCATATCTGCAACAGCCACCCAAGCCCCACTTAATGTGATAGTCTTTGTCAGATGAGCTGGTGAAGTACTGTGGTACATCATTTCCCATGGCTTGTTATGAATAAAATATACTCTGCTGGTACACAGGCCACATATATTACACATGTATAGTAAAACACATCAGGACAAAACACATAACGACCTTATCTATGGATAATAACCAGGATGAATGGCCTAAGGATGCAAATGATCTACCTGCTTGTTAGATTCTGAACTAATAAAAATGATTTTGCCTTAAGTGAACAACATAGGTAACACAACATCTGTGATTCTCCTCCCACGGCGGACAAGTCTGCTCTGAAAATGAAACGTCCTTCAAAGCAGATGGGGGGGACGTACCAGTATGTATATTAATGCATGTTTAATGTGATCTTTGCACTTTTGAAGATGCAGTCGTAAAAGAAAAAATATTCAAGGTTTCTGGAACAGCAACGAGAATAGAGTAGATCTATGCCTCAGATAAAGACCAGAGATCTTTTCTCGTTCACACACTTTTTCTTTCTGTCTGTCTCACTTAATGCATGAACAGATTCTGCCTCGGACTATAGTCATGTAAAATATTACAGTGGACAGGATAATAAAACTATGATTTTTAAGTATGTGATTTTGAGTATGTGGTTATTCTTACCCTTTTCAACACCACATTTTCACCACAATTTCATCGTGACCCTGCACTGAATAATGGATGGATGGATGGATGGATGGATGGATGGGTGTTTGGGTGGGCACTGGAAATTTGTAAAAAAAAAAATTAAGCTGAAATTAAATGAAGAAATTAAGCAAATGAAAAAGAGGAGATTAATATTGATATTTAAAACTGATTTTATGCATACACACAGGCACATATATGGTTTCTCATTTCCAAGAATGATTGCTGCAAGTTGGTATATGTAATACGTTCATTCATTCATTCATTCACTCACTCACGTATAAT
>JAODKF010000009.1:17683586-17698386 GCA_026779585.1 Mormyrus proboscirostris
CAAATAATATATAATATATCTAAAGTAGCACCCCCCTGAAGCCTATATAATATTTTAATGCAATATTTTATGTAAATAAAGGAAAACATCTGCAGTTCATAAACATAACTATTTCATTATTTGACATGCTTTCCAAAGCATCGGTGCTACAAACATTCACATGTAGTCAGCAAGTCATGACGACAACAACAACAACATTCAAACCGGGGCTAAAAACAATGAAGGTAGGGATGCTGACGTGAATCTGTCTTTTGGCGCTTGGTGATGTTAGCGAAACGCATAACATGATTTTAACGTGATTTTAATTGTTAAAGTGAAGAAGCACATGTTATTCATAGCATTGCTTTTTAAAAAGGTGAGAAACAGAAGCAGCTCACTGTTTCACTGCCGAGTAGATTTTTAGATTTTTCCTTTCAAATTACCTCATGGTATGCAATTTTGTGCAGAGCTGCTTGAAATAACTGCCAGTTTGTCCTTGACATCCTGACAGAATGAGATCATGCTGTATTTACATTTCATTGTAAAAATTGGGGTAGGCAAAAGTGTTGATGTTGTATGTACAGTGCCAAGCAAACCTATTCACCCCTATTGAACGTTTTCACATTTTGTAGTGTAACAACCTCGAATTAAAATGGATTTAATTGGATCGAGACAGATAGTCCATAATGTTGGAAAAAATTATGTTGACAAATGAAAAACAGAAAAATCTTGATTGCATAAATACTCTCCCTCACAGCCGTAAAACCTCTAAATTAGTTACGGTGTGACCAATTACCTTCAGGAGTACACATAATCTTAGATAATCTCTTGACAGCATTCCAATACAAGAAGGCAGAGGGGGGATTGGCTTCTGATTAAACATTAAATTCACACAATTGATAATGTTTGATACAGTAGCTTGTCATTTATTATAAACCAGCCCTAACCCTAACTATAACTGTTAACCTAGCATTCTCACTAGCCAAAACACTACAGTTTCCGGAACTTACAGTATTATTGCACAAGAACTTCAGCAAAAAAAATCTATTATTATTATTTAACAAGAGAATTCTTCCCACTTAGAAGATGTGCATATATATGAGTTCAGAACATGGGATTATGGGGCATCGTTTGTAAAGGTACTAAACATTTTTGTGCTTGCAACTTTTTCAACATTTAGAGGAAGTTATGAATATATTTTGGGGTGGGAGGGGGATCAGTAGTATCGTATAAACTGGCCTTAAATATTTCCCACCATGCTACCAGTACATCGATGGCCGCAGTTCCTAAGATGCTGCTGCTGAACGTTTTGTTTGGAAATGGCGACAAATCGCTTGCAAAACGGCAGGTCCAATCACAGGAACTGTGAGGACCATAATCCATTGCGGTTATCGGTCACTGATACGGTTACACGGTTACACTATCAACACGTCGTTCGTTCGCATGTTCGTAAATACTGACATGCGAATGTGCGATGTAATGCAGGGGTGGCCAATCTTATGTGCAAAGGGCCGGTGTGTATGCAAGTTTTTGGAATAACCTGTAGGTCAGCTGTTCAACAACATGTGTGAGGACTCTTCAGCCAATCAGCCCTCTATAGTGACCTAAGTTGCAGCAAGACTGGCCACCCCTGATGTAATGTGTTTTGTGATTTTCATCTGACAAACCGAACACTGAAGTACAGTAAGCAGCAAGGAAATGCTTCACTATTACACAGCATCTACTGTATGGTTTCAGATTTTCCTAATCAGCCCTAACCTCCAATCACTTAGCGCGCTTTCGTTGTTACCGCCCATTTCTAAGCAGATGGGCGTGGCGAATTTGCATATATGTTCTCAACATTTAGGATTTATATTTAACATATATATTTACATTCAAGTTTTACATTTAACATTTAGATATGTTTACATTTAAGATTTATATTTACTGAAACATTTATAATTACATTTGCATTTATCATTTATATTTAACATTTAATATTTATATATAGACACACCATTTATATTTACATATGATGAACAATTTTGAAAATAACACAGCAATAAAATCTGATGATAAATTTATGCTAAATGTCATAAAATTGCACTAAATGTTGGCAAGTACAAAAATGTTTAGTACCTTTACAATATGAGTCTGGATAATCAATCTGAATTTGTTCAATTAACATTTATTTTTTATTTATTTATTTTTTTTAATTGTGCAGAATCTATTTTAGCAGTACTTATATTTATATACTAAATTTAGTGAAACGGGAAAGAGGGTGGCAATTACTCCTTGGAATAAAGCCATCATTAAAATGGAACCACATAGATATGCATTATATATTTATTATTATTACTACTATTATTAAGTTATTCATAAAAAAACATGTTTATGTATATGGCCTTTCTATATCGCGGATTTTCACATATCGTTGATTGGTCTAGAATGCATCTTCCGTGAGAGACGATCGAGCGATCACTCTATATGCATTCGCCATAATAGTAGCATGCATGATGTTTTCAGGTGATTAAGATGTGCAGTTTGTGACAACCTGTCAAGAATGGAAGAATTAAAAGTTTAGACTAGATGATGAAACATTAGTATGTATAAGCACCTTCATAGCCTTTCTCTGACGTTCAGCATTTCACACTATATTGTACAGCATAATGTATTACTAATTGGTGTCTACCAAGGCTTGTATAAAACATGACAGAGCTTAACAAATGTCACATTGTAAGACAAATGCAGAATTTCCAGAATGTTCCTGATCCTGCTAAAGATGTATATTTGGTCCTGGTGAAACAGAAGTCGAGTTTATTGATTCATTCATCCATTCATAAATCCTCAATCAATACAGTATTTCTATCTTGCCATGAGGACGTTTGTCCATGCACAGACAGGTTGACGATTCCTGTTTGTGGCTGATCCATTGGTTATAGCGTCCATTAGTGGACATGCTACATGCATGGAACAGGATGCCATTTAATTAGAAGTCATCCAGGCACTTTACAGAAATCACTAATCCACTTTCTGCGTTTATAAAAACATCAAAATCAACTAAAATTCTCCTGAGATGCCAAGACTCATAATGGTTGATATCATCAGTGATAATTACTGGTTCAAATACCAGGGAAAGAATCACAGTACTTTTCAATAATTTAATAATATTTTCAGCAATCAGCCAGCTATGCAATTTGGGAAAAGAATACAAAATTACACATTATTCCAGAAACTAAAGTAAACTAAACTAAAGTAAAGAAAACAAACACACAAAAAACACATGCTTTAGCAGTGATTGAGTCTGTTATCTGCCTCTCATATATGCAACCCCCACAGTGCTGGTATGTATATTTAAGTCCCTGCCAAGTGTCCTGAGGAATTAATATTTTATTTCTCAATGCAACACAGTCACATTACAATAGAGTTATATTACACTATCAAAATTAATTACCTCTTTTATACTAACTATCACTTATTTTTCAACAAGTATTGTAACAAAATAATGCAGTTTATCACATAATATTAAATATATACATATGTCCAGGAAAATAACTGCAAACTTGCTAAGCAGTGGGGGCTCATTCTGGTTGTGCAGACTGGCTCATAATGCACATGTGGGGGGCCTTGGATTATATTTCAGAAAACTGAAGTAGGAAGAGCATGTGGCCGTTCAAATCCTTTGATGTATTAGCCAAACTTGCGTCAGCAGGTCCACTGAAATCCAGGCTCCATTGATCTGGAGTGCAGTCAAATTAATTCTACATCTGAGAATGTAGCACTGGCTGGTCTCCACCCTTAGATAGCTAATGGCAATTGATGGCTCCGCCTGTGCCCTGAAATATACTGACTGTACGTCTTTAACAACACACTATAATTTACTCATTCATGTTCGGTATTTATCTCATGGACGGTTCGACCATTGTTGAAGTAGCTTGATGTGAAACCTGTCCAATCAAATTTGTTTTTTTTTTTCTTTTCCTCCTCTAGGAATGAAATATATTGATGTCCTCAGTCAATCTATCTTCCAACTGCTTATCATGGTGAGGGTTATGTGGGCTTTTTCCCCGGCAGCATATGGGCTGCACAGAGAACAGGATGCCAGTCCATCATAGGGTGCGCACGCACACATACACACACACACACACACACACACACACACACACACAATGGGCATCTCCATCGAACCCCTAACCCTGGAGGTATGAGGCCATGGGCCTGCCCACTGAGCCACTGTGCCACCAGCTGTAATTTTATTTTCATCTATTTATTTATTTTCTCAACACACTGCTAGGTTGGAGACTCAAGGTTATATACAGTATGTTGATGTTATATAAACTCTTATGCCTGAAGGATCAGGGTGTATGTGGAAGCATATGCACACAAATCCCTTTCAGCCCATACCCATGACATCAGCTGCTCATGCCTCACCGGCTGGCTTCATTCTTCCTGTCACTGAGGGCAGGGGGTACCGGTGTGGGCCAAGGGCATAGGGTCAAAGCTGTATCCCCACATCAGCTATGAGGCTGCTCCACCAGGTGTTTATTTACATTTAAATTTGCCACTGAAGGCATTGATTTCGGAAAAATCATTGGCATCATTGCAAAATGTAGGGCAGGCCATCTATCCTTGCATATTCTAATGCAGCCTGAGATGTTGAACATTCATGAATCAAATTAAACTCAAAGAGATTTGGTAAGAGCAATCTGTATAGAATTGTGAATCATTGGGTATATGCAATGCACTGGATAATAATAAACTTTCTTCTTTATAGATTGTGAACATAGATTTCGGTGTGGACAATAGGGACGTGTCCCATACAATACTGTCATTGTTTAGCGGGGTGGGGGTTCTGAGCTGATTTGCTCTGTACCAAACGTTGAAACCAAAGTTTAAGATTTCCCATTCTGTGTTATACAGATTTGACATCTAAACAGGTCAAATATTCCAGTACATTACTTTGGAGATTATATTGTGTCAATATGTGTAACCTCCTCATCTGACCCCCAACCTCAAGGTCAGGTAGAAGCATATGCCAGTATTGGATCAATCACCTGCCTTGGGGGGGGGGGCGGGGGCTGTGGTCAGGTGACCTCTCCTGAAGATTGGGCAAGAATTTAAACAATGTGAGCAAATGCACTTGTGCAGTTCATTTCAAATAAAGGCAGTTTGGCTGTGAGGGACTTGTTCAATTGCATTTAGGGCACTGGAGGTCCAGTAGGCCATCAGCTGCAGGAGCCTGTGGGCAGATGATGGGTAGAGTCAATATCACAGTGAATAGTTATTATCATAAAGGATACACGACCTGGGTGAACTCAACATATACTCAGAGAGAATTTGTATATTCCTGTTCCTGCATAATACCTTAGTCATTGTGATTTAACACAATAATTGATTGTCCCGGAGGCCAAAAAAGCTATATTCAGTCGCTCAATTCTTTTAAAAAGGTCACTGACGAATAGTCCATCCATCCATCATCTAACTGCTTATCTGTTCATGGGCTGAAACAGGCTTGGAGCCTATATAAGGCCATGGGGAGCATGAGGGAGGATACGCCTCTGAACAGGGCGTTAGACAGGACACACACAGGACACACACACCCACATATTTACACACTGCGGGTAATTTGGCCATTCTTACTAACTAAAGACTTTGGAGTGCATAAGGAATCCAGGTTCCACCAATGAAACCCACATACTTAAGGAGAACATGCTGACTACACCCACACAGCTAGGATTGAAACTCCCAACCCTGGGGGGCTGAGATGGCAGTGCGGTTCACTGGGGAGGGTTAAGGTTCCAAACCGATTTTCCATCAGAGATACGTCTAGCCTGAAACAAATGCTTGCAGCCTTTGGTTTATACCCTGACTGCGTTCCATACAGTTTCTCCTCCATTATGCTTGGGAAGTGCTTGGTCCGAATAAAAGTTTACACGCTTATGTTCTGTGGAACTCTCTTTGGCCAAGCATTTCTACATTCCGATTGGCTGCCACCGAACTGCATGATAGCTCATTACCATAAAGTTGACTGGACTTCAACTTCTGGTAGTAATTGGTAGTGTAAGTGCGTACAATATCTTAAATATTAAAAATCTTGATTTGAGTATGCCACGCATCTTTGTTTCAGCAAGCAGCCTATTAGCTGTCTTTGTGACCATGCAATCTTACATTTCTCACAGACACTTTTAAACTTTTCACTGCTGTTAGTTTAGCATTTTTAATAAATAGCTCAATAAATAGTGTTGCCAGTCCTTAAAGTAGTAACTTTGCAATACAGGAGCATAACTTAGACGGTTAGTATATAAAATACATAGCGTACAGAAAAATACTGTTTGTTTAGAAATCGGCAATAAATAAACTTTATGTTAAGGTTGAGGGGGGGCAAGCGTTAGTCACAAATTTTCATGTGACTCAGAGCAGATCTTTCGTGCCTAATCTTTGCAAATGTGGAGAAAAAAGCAAAACTGCAGAGTATAACGCATGTAAGGCTGAACACAATAAAATTTATACAAATGAGATATCTTCAGACTTGCATTCTTTCTAAAGTTTGGTCATTTACTACTTAAACGTTTTAGTGGTGCTCCATCATATATTGTGTACTGGAAACCTATGTATCAAAATGTTAGTTAGTTGGGGTATACAGTGATGATTCCATGATTGATTTGCAGTACATAAAGTGCAGGTAGTTTGCCATGTTAATTGAAATGAATTGATCCAAATATCTCATTTAATTCTTGGTAGATGATAAAGAGGAACAAATGTATCTACTTGGTATTTGTACCAGCAGCTACTCAACATTTTTATATGAGGATTGGACAGGAGAAAATGATGCTGTGCAATCTGTACCTTGTGATGTCATCATGCGTGGTGACGGGTGGAGGGTTTGAATTCCATACTGCTTTGTGTTCATGGATAGTTGGACGATGGATGGATATCTGCCTTTTTCCATTATTTAGTCCTTAACAAACATACATGACCATCGAATCTATTTATTATAAATGTAAATATTATTCATGTATTTTGATTCCCAATTTTTCCTGGACACTGGAATTGAAAACCATACAAATCACGCTACAATAACTTTTTGGCATGTCTACCTTTTAAATCACAGATCCTCTGATGTAGATATATTAGCATTTCCTTTTGGGATTCAAACCCTCAGCCCAGGAGTCAGATCTATGCTAAACCCCATTTTTCTGATTTTTATATCAGAATTATTGCAACGTGTTTTAAAAGCCTTTGAATGGCAGCAAGTACCAGAGGAGTGATTTATAATCCATTATTATTCATGGTATGTACGGAAACTGATACGTAATTCAACCTTGGTATTTTCAATAAATATACAGAGTGACAAGAATAACATTAACCCCTTAACATTCCAGCCCATTCTGGGTAATTTCCATTTTTATTTAATACACAATATTATACCCACTAGTATTGTTACATGTGCCAATCAAAATATGAAAGGAGTCTCTTTGGCCTTATAAACTGTCAATTTTTACATAAAAGTAAACCTAGGACATTAAAAAATATAGAAAAGAAAAAATTGGCACAGTGCATTGTGGGCTTTAGGAGGTCATGGTGGAAAAGCTGATAGACAATATGATTCCAAAATTAAACAAATACAATAACATTCTATTGTAGATGTAAGAAGCACAGATATAGTGATCTGAAACGGACTTCTGTTACCTACAATTTACCCATTCTGAAAAGAAGAATCTTTAACATTTGCGCTGGAGGTAAGGGTCGTAAGGGTTCTTCTGCACCACCTCTGGTCATTAGTGGTAATGCAGTGTCATAGTACTGTAGGGCAGTGTGGCAAAGAAAAACATTGCATTACGGTAATTATCTCGTACTGGCTCAGAGGAAACTGTATGATTCTTTCTTCAAAAATTATGGAAACACCCCCAGAAAAATTTATTGACTGACTACTTTCAGCACGCTGAGATCAAATCATCTTCCCACGCCTATGAATCTTCATGCAAATATATTTGGCCAACAAAGTAATTCATTTCAGAATTTAACACCAATCCAAACCTAGAGAAGGATAAGCAACCGGAAGATGGATGGATGGAATTTATTTTCCTGTCTACACTGTATAACTGAAGAGAACAGACTGGCTGCATACTTAGATCTCTAGTTTTCATAACTGTAAAAAGCTGACTCCAAATGGAATGAACAATAAATCATTTAGATACTGAGATATGAAAGGTGGCTATTGAGAGAAATGGTTATTGAATAAGACATGCATTGCAAATCTCAGAAAGAAGTGAGTTATGTCTCAAAAAAGGTTAGAAAATGCTGGAATGTTGGAATTTTCTTTAATGGGACAGTGGATGCCTCATTTTAAGTTTTTGTTACTTAGACAATTTCATTTTGCTATTTTTCTTTTTCTTTCCTTGTGCCTGTAGCCTATTGTAAATGACAATAGTAGGATTAAATTTCGTTAAAAAATCTACATTAATTTTTGCATTGCTATTTGGATGAATATTTCTACACATTAATGCATAATGGATTAGATTTCATAATAAGTGTTTGATGTTGTGTCTACAAGAAATATTTTTGGAAAATGGCTTAATGCATTTGCAGATAGTTGTATATAGTTGTATGTAAAAATTAGCAATTTTTCTCCATGTTTTTTCTCACATTGGTAATATTCCCATATTTCTCATTACTCCAGATTAGAGTGGAAATATCAGAGCTAAATTCTTATCTCTCACAATACGGAACATTTCGAACAAGCTGTATTTACTGGGGGCATGTAATTTCCATTTATCAGCTACTCTGTCCTATCTCTAATTTGTATCTGTTACTTTTAGCTTGTAATGATAAGGAACAAAGCGGTTTGGCTAGTATTTCAACATCATGGCACTTTTGAGTGACTTCTATAAGAATATGTTGTCATGTCTGTTGTACAGATACAGGGCTTTGATTCCAAACACTGCTCCCCAATCATTTGCTTTTTCATTGAAGGTTTCCCCACACTGAAAAATCGTCAGTGTCATTTAATTATGATAGAGCCCTGTTACAGTGAGTCTTTTCAGTTTTAAATTACTCCATCGTTTTCACCTTCACCACCAAGAAATCATATGCTGTTCTTAATAAATATGTTTCTTTATTCACATTTGTGCCCTAATACATTTCAATGACACAAAACACACAAAATAGAGAAATCTGTTTCCCTTGAGGAAAGGGATTATGAATTATTAATCACTGTATTCAAGTATCCCACAAATAGACAGCATTTATAATATATAACAACTGTGTCTCAAGCATCATAACGGTGGAAATTACGGGAGGGCTGCCAGTCAGAAATTGATTGTATCCAAAGTTTATGCACAAAGACGCATTACCTGGTGTAATCAGCATGAAAGCTGGAACCCTGGGCAATGAGGGAAAAGAATTATGGTCTGATGAGTCATCTTTTACCTTTTTCCTGCATTCAGTTTACATTTGGAGAAAGCTGAAAGATGTCAAATATCTCGTGGGAGTCGTGATTACTGGTCTCATAATGCCTAAAAAATATGAGGCCATTTTACCCTTTTTTAATTCAAAACTGGTTTCACAAAGTCAAATGATGTCCGTAGCCACCTCACTCACCGGATCTAAACATTAACGGACCTATATGGAAGGTTGTAGAGTGCTGAATGCGAAGCACATTTCCTTCATCCCTCAAAGACGTGAAGGCTTTTCTTCTTGAAGAATGGTCCAATATCCCACCACACACACATCGGGACTTCTATGACAGCATCCATAAAGGGCTGTTCTGAAGGACAGGGGTGGCCCTACTCCTTTTTGTATTCTTGATGTTATATGTGAACATGTTGGTTATATGAAGGATGTTATGTGTAATATAAGGTATATGGTGCATATGCTCCCTAAGATCGGTTGGCGTCCCGTCCTTTGTCGTCACCTGCCTTGTGCCTATGGCGTCCAGCATAGACTCCAGACTTTCACGACCCTGAATATGACAAGCAGGAGCAGAAGACGGATGAATGGATGGATGGATGGATGGATGGATTTAGGATGGATTTAATACTGGTGTGTGTCTGTGAGCATGTGTCTTTGTAATTATTATATTGTGGGGACCTAACGTCTCCACACTGATAAAAACCTGTTTTTTTGACATTGTAGGGACCACTTTTTTGGTCATCACAAGGGGAAGGGGAAACTCAATTTTATAAAAATCAAAAAGCTAAAAATGCCAAAAGTATTTTGGTTGGTTATTTATCATTAGGGTTAGGGCTGGGTATCGGTTAAGGTTGTCATTGTTGCGATTATGGCTTTTCTAATACAAATTGATGAACGATCTCCACAAAGATGTGAATACAAACGTACTGTAGTGTGTCTGTGTGTGTGTAGATGTGTCTACATTTTTGACCGTAAGCATGTGCACATGTTTGCATATGAATAATTAAGTGCTTCTTTGGATGTGGGTCCAGTCCATCTGTCTGGTGTAATTTGCTTGCACACATTGTTGTTATGCTTGTTTCAGAACTGAACCCTATTTTAAATCAAGCACCGCTCCAGCCAATTTCAGGGAAATCTTTGCAAGACTGTTTCAAGATACTTTGCAAACAGACAATAGGCAGACAAACATGAAATATGTGCTGGAGGAGATATTGAGGGAATATCCTTACCTGAGTGTTACTGAGCAGAGGAGACCAGCAGCCCATGATGTCCTGCACAGCAGGCCTGATGTTTTTTAATAATAAACATTAATAACAAACATTATGTCATAATAACAATCATTACAATTCTATAATCATATAAAGTCTGTTATTAATGTGTATGAAAGCTGTTAAGGTATGTTAGGATGTTATGGTATACTTACATGCTGTTCATGAATATATTATAAATGCATTATGAAGGTCAAATGAATGTTCTATGAATGCATTATGAAGGTGCACTGAATGTTCCACAAATGCATTATAAAGGCATTATGAAGGTGAAGTACAAAATGGAAGCCACAGCAATCTTTGCAAAGCCTGAGTGCGTCTTACCAGGCTTTTGTATACGATATAATTTTTACTTTAATAATTAAAGTAGATCGTGCAAAAATGTGACTTCATATTTCATGCTCAAAAACGTAGGCACATGTGTGAATTATACCTACCGTTACCAATTACATTTGAGAAATTGTTTTAGTTTACAATTAATGTTTATTATTTTAATCAAGAAATATTTTCTATAGTGTGAAACTGTCTTTAAAAAATGTTATTTTACCAAAATGTTAGAGGGCTTATAATTGTTTTTAAATTTGCAAATTAAGAAATTTACAAAAAATGGTATGTCCTTCTTAGTCTGTATCTCCTCACTTCATCGCAACACTCTGTTTTTATATTATCTAAGATTGTTTTGTACATTTGTGCTTATAATTCAGCATTTTTACAATTTTAATTTCTGCTTATGTGTATCCTAGGAATTTAGACCAGATTGTCTGTTTATACCCTTTTAACAAATTTAAAGAATTATATTTGGGCTGTTATTTGAAATCCCCTGCTGCTTGCATATCCGATCTATCAGTGAGAATCAGAGAGGTTTTTGAGCAAGTCACAGAGTTTGACACTTTTTGGATTCTACCTTAACCAGGTCGCACAATATATCTGAAAGCTCTGCTGCCAGTGGAATTACTTCTTGGAATCATGCATCTGAAATTTGCTGTATGTGGTGTTGAAGGAACACAGATCTAGGCCCAGAATTGCGCGCATCTGGTACATAAACATTGAAATGACTGGATCTGCATGAAAGCAGACAGGCATGAAACGCGTTCAGGCAAGGTTCATTAAAAGCAGCGCGTGGCCTGAGGAACACACAGACGCATCTTAACAACATGTGCCACGTGTGATGCCATACGCCCGCGCTTTAGAATGACGAGGAAGGAAGGAGCATTAGAAAAACATGAATTTGCCAAAAAAGTATAGTGAGATACAAATCCCCTCATGGTCTGGTTAATTGTGAGGCCAGTTATGAAATTGCTGAATGTAATGACAGGAGCAACAATATAAATTACTTATTTAGTGTATGTCATAAAATATCTACAGTTATGTTTTTATCTAATTCACTTATTAAGGGAGACATTGACAAGTTATACGTACCATTTGCAATTACTCCCTGCAGGCAGGAATTCGTTAACAACAGAACACAGAATTAGCGTAATCTCCAACCTAAATGATTATATAATGATATGAAACACTCCAACTAATTCAGCAATAGATTACTGGAAATCAGACAAGTGCTACAGTTGCATTTTTTTTTCTTTAGCTATCTTTCTCCTTTAATTTGTGCCTTAAGACTTATCTTAGAACTGCCAAGGCTAATTGTATCCAATGGGGATTGCATAGTTCCAGCAATAATTGGGTCAACTATGAATTTGATTAAATGAACACAATTAGATCACAGAAAAAAGTAAAAACATGTTTGGTTGCCTCATTTAAGAAAATGTGTCAGTCATTAAACATGATTGATATTGTCTCTAGTGAAAATAAAAGAAAAACAGCAGATTTTAATGCGTCTCTAACAATGTGCTGATGACGCACTAAAGGATGAAGTCATTTTTTCTTGGATCTTGGGTATTAGCTACACTACAAAGCAATGCTGTGCTGCAAGGAATGTTCTACAGAAGAACTACAAGGTAGAGGTAATGTAGAAATGTACACGACTGCGACTCTCAGTCTGCTAGTTCTCGACTTTTATCGTATCATTACATAGATTCTTATCCCCTTTGGGAAGATGCTGCTTAACAAACCGTTGTGAAACTGAACATTCCAGGTTACTTACTGTGAAATGATGCAGGTCGCTCTCACAAGGGCATAATTAAAGCAGAAGAAAGCATGTTTGTTGGTGTTCAGTCTGTCTATGCCTGATGTTATAACTCTCCCATTTATATAAAGATGTCAGAACAAAAAGATTTTATTAAATTGGTATTTCTACATCAACTGAAGAGCAAATTTCCAAAACTCACCCAGTCCATTTTTGTCGTTTTAGAGATGAGACCACAATGATCTCAGTCATCTGTCCTTGTCATGTTACTATCTTGGGAATCAAAACTCCCTCGGTATATTCACGAAATCCAGCAAGGACCTTTTGTTAAATTTCCAAAACTCCACAGAAATTCTTTCAAAAACATATCATGTGGTGTGAGTTTTGGAAATGTGCTCATAAATTAATGCTTCTGATTAATATAGTCTATTTTTTTATTTACTTGTTTACTTATTTATTTTTATTGTCTGGACATACAAGCTTCCATCAATGTGAAAATCTGAAAATCATGTCACCGTTTTATGATTTTCATCTTTTCCATAATGTTCTGTGCGACCATTTCTATGCAGTTGTTAAATGTTGTTGGTTTGAAATGTTGCTGCTAGATATGCCCAGTAGTACTGTGAGTCTTATACATTTTAAATAATACATTTAGTTCTTCAGTAATACAGATAACAAAGGGAGCTGACATGCACGTATTTAAACAGTAGAGTTAAATGTCACACATGCGCAGCTGTAGTCAAGGTTGCATTTTCCTCAGGTGTTTAAGACAGTTGTGAATACTGCATACCACTGCTGAAATCCAAAAATCCCAGCTGCATGTTTAATATTCATTATAGTTCCGAAAGCATTAACCATTTTAGCTATTTAATAATTAACTTGGATTACACTAATGTCACCTGACTTCCTACGTTTAAATGGAGACCAGAGTCACTGTTGGAAAAATAACCATGAAATAAATTTTGGTAATACTTTTTATGAATGTCATATCTATAACAATCTCTGAACACATTCATAATGCTATAATGCATTCATAAAGCATCATAAATAAGGCTGCACATATTTATAAAAAGGCATAACACATTATAGCCATGATTTTCAGGCATTGTGAATACTTTATGAAGCCTTCATCTGTAATGCACTAAATGCAATAAAAAGCATCTTTAATGCTTATACTGACCATTACAATGCATTATAATAGCACCTGTAGTGCATTATACATGAGAGCATCTTTGGAACTTATAATCAACACTATAATGCCTTATAACTGTAAATAGAAGATGCTGCAATGCGTTATTAATTCTTATATTGACTTTCATAATGCATTATGAAGGTATCTATAACACATTACAGATGACAGCTTTAAGTAAAGTGTTAGCTAAATTACCTAAACAGCTTCATTTCACACTTAAAAGGGTCTTATGTGCATTCAGCTGTGCTCCACACGCAATGCAGATGAGCTGCGCTTAAAGTCATGGACGACAGTCATTTCTGTGAGAGCCATCACTGTTTATAAATGAGATCTCACCTTGTCCTTTGCAGATATTGCTTCTATAATGTGCTTTCCATTAGAAGCTTAAAAAAAGACATTGTCAGTGAACAAGACAACCATTAGAAAGGCAGAAAGACAGGTGAAGAGTAAAGGATCCCAATGCTATCACAAAACCGGATTTTAATTTATTTGCACAGGATTATAGAGCGCTCAATTAAAGCTTCCAAGAATAGCTGGTGAAACTGCAGGGGTTCTGCTACTCTGTACTGCCTAAGTGGTTGGATGGAAGGATGGATGGAAAGTGCGCATTTAATGAGAAACAGTAAATTTACAATTGTAATGTTTGTGAACATGTCTGAATGTCCATGTGCGAATGTTCCTTGAGTTCTCCAGGTTTCCCCCCAGTGCAAAAAACTTCAAGCTCTGATTTAGATTTCTTCTCTACTAGTAAGGTAGGACTCTGGTAGGATTCTTTTTTTTTTAATTTTTTTTTTTAAATAAAAATTCTTCTCAACAGAGTGTTAGATCGTGGGTACTCATAGCCTTGGTTCGACTGAGCTAGTATCGACGAAATTTATAGCAGAGTCT
>JAODKF010000009.1:17698486-17712322 GCA_026779585.1 Mormyrus proboscirostris
AGAGTCTGGTGCCCCATCCTGGGTTATTCCCTGCTTTGTGCCCTGTGATGGGCTGGTGCCCCATCCTGGGTTATTCCTTGCTTTGTGCCCTGTGAGAGTCTGGTGCCCCATCCAGGGTTATTCCCTGCTTTGTGTCCTGTGAGAGGCTGGTGCCCCATCCTGGGTTATTCCCTGCTTTGTGCCCTGTGATGGGCTGGTGCCCCATCCTGGTTTATTCCCTGCTTTGTGCCCTGTGATGGTCTGGTGCCCCATCCTGGGTTATTCCCTGCTTTGTGCCCTATGATGGGCTGGTGCCCCATCCTGGTTTATTCCCTGCTTTGTGCCCTGTGATGGGCTGGTGCCCCATCCTGGGTTATTCCCTGCTTTGTGCCCTGTGATGGGCTGGTGCCCCATCCTGGGTTATTCCCTGCTTTTTACACTCCAGGATTGGCTCCGGTTACAGACGATTTTTTCACTGTATCTTCACTTGTCATTAATGACATTTTGTTTTCTATTCCTGTCTCAGTCAGAAATTCATTCAGGACCTTCTTGCTTATCACTTGTACTATGTTTTAATATCACGAATGATAGTTTGTCAGCAGGGTTTCTGATGCTAATTTCGTCTGTCCTCTGACCAACAACTGCTGAAAGCCAGACAACTGCCTGGCAGTACTGATGGTAACTGCTGAAGGTCCACTGAGAAATCCTATCACTAGCTACTAAGAAACACATCATAATGAAGCAGAGCCGGCGGCTGAAATAAATGAATAATCTCTGTACATACAGTAAGAAGCTTTCGGAAAACACATGCTAATTTCATGATAATCCAGCTTTCAGTATATTCTATGAGAAACATGTTAAACTGCCAGTTGGCAATTTCTGTTTCCATTTATGTACAACACAAGCTTAATTTCAAAAAGAGATCAATGTAAAGCCAAAGCACATACACACACACACACACGCACACACACACACACACAGTACCTAAATATGGCAGCGTTCTTGTAGACCCGTTCCATGGTTTCCTGATTGAGACCACCTGAACATGCAGTGTCCATCCCCCACAATTTCAATCTGTCGTCACAACTGAAGTAACTGAACTGAAAAATTCCAAATGTTAATACTGTACAAATGGGCCTATAAATATTAAATAGATTTTTTTTTCTATTACGGTTTAAGGTAGGGTTTCTGGTTAGGGTTGGTGTTAGGCTTGTGTAGGTGTTAAAGATGGCATTAGTACTACAGCTCAAGTTATGGTTAGGGTTAGGACTAGTGTTGCTAATAATGTTAAGCCGTTAGTTTTGAGATTAAGGAAAGGGTTAGGATTAGAGGTGCATGCTATAAGGGTTATGACTGCTATACTTATTTGGGTTAGGGATATTTGATTAGGACTGCTTCCCCTTATGCTATTGATTATAGTTAGTCGTAGAGTTAAGGCACTGGCTGCTGGTGCAAAGCTATATGCAGCCCAGAAATTGCCAGAAGAATGTCTCAGGCATGAATCCAAAACGGCCACAGTTACAGGTCGACACATGGAAAATAGAAGAAAAAAATATGTAACTGAAGTGCACTTTGGAGAGCAGCACAGCCCCATTCCTGTTTTATTGTTTTTTTTCTTCATTCAGAGAGACTGTCTCTGTCTCTGTGCCAGAGGTTACTGGGTCAGAATGCACCCAAAGTTCCTGTCTGGCCCAATATTTAAAGCAGATACGACACTGTAGTCATCACATTCACATTTTGCCCCCACGCTGATGTCAGTGAGTTTGACATCCCAGTTTTTTTTTTTTTTGCTTGCCCCTTTAAAATGCGCAATGACATGACAACGGGAATGTACCCATGCTCACGTAGCATATCTGTATATCGTACCAAACGATGCATAAGCCTATGGCATGTATATCTGTGTCAGCGTGTAACTAAAAGTGTGAGGTCGACGCCAACTGCAAATAATGCCATTCTAAATTCTTAACAGAATTAACATTTCTCTCTTTCTCTAACCAAAGAGTTCCATCTGCTGTTTTCTATTTCTGGCAAATCTGTGTACTGTTCAATCCTCAGGCATGTTTTAAAATATATGTCTTTTTTAACCATTCTTTAAGACAATTATATAAATGTTATGGGTAACATTTACTTCATATTCACTGATTTTTTTGTCAGCTTGCCCTGTCAAGAAAACTTTCTACACTTTAAAATGCAAAACATTCAAGGTGATATGGTATTATGTAAGAACACAATTAAAATAGCTACTATATAGATCATGTCTTGCAATGATTGGCAGGTTGAAATTCAACATGAACTAGATTTCTATTGTTTTGCTGCTGAATCTGTCTTTTGGATGTGGGAACATTATGTTTTACTGTGTTTGTGAATTTCATACCAATACAGATAACTACGGAAATGGAGTGCATAAAAAAATCAAAAGACTGAGTAAACAAATTCACTTCCATTTAATTAAAAGTAAAATAAACAGTGATGCTAAAAGAAAAGGTGAAAAGATGCATTGTATATGCACTCCCAGTAGAGAGATGATTCTTTCACAGTAACCATACTTGGGTCACAATGAGTCAAAGTTTATGGAGTCATACTTCTCATTGCTGTCAACTAGCCAACATAAATAACGTTTATTTGAGTTGTAGCAGCATTTATTTTCTTTTTGAATAAAGCAGCCTTGAAAAGCTATGGACTTCAGCTACACCATTACTGTAAATATTTGAGTGCTTGTACAATATAAAGTTGTCTGGACAACATTGAGTTGTATCCCACAATGAACTGCCATTGAGGAGATCATTATTTTCGGTTATCATGGTTGTTTTCCTCATAACGACAAACAAAGGTTATAGGCCTTCTATACCAGTTGGGATTTTAACAAATTACCATTTGAAAGTCTTTGCTATATGTTACGTTCACTCCATTGCCAATGGGTTAAAATGAAATACTTGACCTGGAGGTCTGGAGGCAAGAAAGTGTAGAATTCCCCTCCTGATAGCACGACCCTCCCACTTTCCCCAATCAGAAAGCAGTAGCACTGTTTGTCATGAAAGTCAAGAAAGCCTGTCTCCTGTGTCAGCTCATTCATCATTCAAATGCAGGGCTCCGTTCCATGACAAACAGAAGATATATCTGTTTCGCCACACAGAAGAGCAGCAGTAAAAACTCAGCAGGCATGAGCAGTATTTCGTCGGCAGAAAGCTGCAGCTGACTTCATGACATTTATGTACAATGTCCTTTTTGTTCGAGTCCGGCCTGAACTTTTCACTGGAATTCAAGTGATAAATTATTGTGGGGAGGTAAAATAAGACACATGTCCAGTGACTTTGCGGTCAGTGGTTGCTTGTATGTTACAGACATTAAGAGCAAACTATTCTGTTCCAAGTTAGCTGCCGCAGAGGAATCTGCACTGATCGGTATTTTTGCTCTTTTTTTATTACCCTTTGCACGCATGAAGTCATGTCATTAGTCAAGCAACTGGATTTTTAGCTTCACAGAATGCAAGAGTCATCAGTGCATTTAGCTCATCATGTATCTGAATATATACATCCAAACAAATGATGACATAAGTGAAGTCAAGTGAAAAACAAGCAAACAAGCAAGAAAAAAAAGAAAAAAGTATAAAACTCAACAAATTTTAATTTTTATAGTGAAGGATTATTTAGCAGTGTACAATCTGATCAATTTACAAACATTCTATCTTTGTTCATATTATTTAAAATCTGCTGTTTACTTTTACATTTGTTCTATTTGGTAGACACTTTTTGTCGAAAAAGACATACAACTGAGGCAAATAGCACATGATAAAGATAAGATGTTTAAGATGCATGCATAAATTAATCTGTCTGAATTTGATTGGATAAAAAGGGCAAAGCCAAGAAGCAGTAATTAGGAAGCTTGAGGTGACTGGAATCTTTAAAAAAAAAAAAAAAAAAAAAACGTTGATGCTAAACAAAGATTCGAGAATGAATCTGCCTTCAACCATTGCTGATTATTTGGAAGACACACCATCTACCTCTAGGTGAACCCATGACCTGCAGTAGTACTGTCGCACCCTAAAATATAGGCAAAATAGAAATATACCATTTCTCTCAGCAGGTTGTTCTATGTACTGTGGAATGTTGCTATGCTAAGGGCACTGAAGCATTAAAATCTTGCTCTTGCCATCCGGTTGCAACATCTTCTCAAGAACACTGATGTCTTTGCTCTCCCATACAGTACGCCGATAGAACGCAAATGGGATTACCAGAACAGTCCCTGCCTGATTCAGTAAATCAGAAAGTGTTATAATCACCCGTTAATGAAAAAGCTGAAATGCAGGAACAAGGGTAAACACATTTAAATTTGCTCCGTCGCAACAGGAGAAGTTTGCAATCTGGGTGTCCTGCAAAGTATTAAATAAAAAAACATGCAAAAATCCTAGCAATCAATGCTCAATGTCTATTAAAAACAACCGTACAAAAGTAGAAGCCGACTCTGTCTTGAATGGCAAGAGTCATGCACTTTTCAGGTGTGCTGCACTCGAAACAGGATTTCCATTAGAAACAAACTGACATTAGGTAGGGTGCCATGATGCGATAGCATTGTTCTGTGATCATGCATGAAAAAGGCCCCACTCTTGACCACGGGGGGGGCAAACACAATGTGCCCAATCACGTTACATTGAAATCGCCTTCCGGTTCATTTTTCTGCAGAGTTTTAGGCTTTGAAAACATCCACTGAATATTTCATGGCAGCACAGACAGAAGCCCAATTATTTTATGATACCAGTAATAAGGGGGGGGCTGGATTCTTAGAAAGCTAGATTTTGAGTGATGCACACCTGTGAATGTTTCATTCAAGTGCTAGATATGTATTATTAATGCTGTACTTTCCGTGCAGAAGCAGCTGTAAATGAGAAATGGAATTCTCAAATAAATAAACTAATAAAAAAAAAGCTGAAATCCATCTTAAATGCATATGATTCTGGCATTTCTGCTGTAAGCGTATATTAACATATGTGTTGCAATGATTTGATTCACATGAGTTCAGGTTTGCTAGAAAGAAATTAAATAATGCATTGCCAATACCGGTCTTGGTATACCAAAAAGCTTTTCATTAAATGTGTTTTTTTTTTTGAGACAATAGTTTGAACTGTTTGCTGTAGTAAACTTAAATTTAGTGCCCCTGGTCACCTTAACATCGGCCTCCTAACATTCTTGCCACAGTTAAGAGACCTTCTGGATGAGTACCATTATGTCAGAATATATTGTAACATATCTGCTTATTTTTATGTGTTGAAGTGCAATTTTAAATTATTTTTGTTCTCAGTCTCCCTTTCGTTGCCTTTAATATGAACATTCCAAGGCACCTTGCAATGTGTAATGAGATTTAATGCTACCATAACACATACAGGCAGAGTCATATTCTGGTGTGAAGCATAACACCTTGTTCTGTGGCGATACAGTGAATTTAGACCATACAATTTCATCAGTTATGCCAGATAGATCAGTAATAACCACACATGCCAGTGACATTATCGCCTTAATAATTATCCATTAATATATTTTGCCACTATCAGTACACTCATGACTTGAGAACTTTTATAACTTATTAAGTACCTCATTAAACCCCCAAGTATCATTTAGAGAATTTCCTGGTCATCAGAATTGCCCTTCTAATCTTCTGTCGGATAGTCTGTCTGTCTCTCCTTTTTCTAGTCATGTGATGAGGAATCACGTTTATCTTACATTTTCTCAACTGACACTTTTAATATCTTATGTTCTGAAATCCCATATATTTTTTAAAATATCATTTAAATACTCGACATTTCATGACATCGAATAACAGATACCTCTGGTACCCAGAAATCTCACTGCGGATCGTTCCTGTTCATGCATGGATTCTTTACCCTCAAAGACATTCAGGAAAATGTCTGTTTCAGTAGCTGAGCTTCAGTATGTGAATTTTACAGTGTACCAGCCTGGGTAGAACTGTAAAATCTAAATTAAACAAACAACGTAAAATGAAATTAAGTATTGATGTTCCTTTGTACGCAAATATTTGTGTTATCAATTTTCTGTTTCACAACCTGTCATAATTTCAGCCGAATGACCCATGATGGTCACAAATGAAGATATATCTAGTTGTGCACTTTGAAGCTAAGGAAAATGAAGAACAAAGGCCCCCATTATTAAGTTTTAAGTCAGAGAGAATTAAAGGATCAAAGAAACAAAGGGCATTAGTCCATGCATTTGACAGTAGGGATGAGGCCGTTTTTATTAATATGGAGAAAATAAGGAGGGCCAAGCTTAGTCAAAGGGAAGGAAACCAATGTTATGAGAGATTCAAGAAACTTACTATGGTTTATTGTCTAGACATGCGTAGGCAGACAGTACATTTGTTTAATGCTACCATGTGTATTGATACTGCATTCCAGCTATACCATTTATAATCAGCACATTTTCAGCTATATTGGAAATTGCTAGAACACTAGTCAACTTATATTGCATAACTAGAATACAGATTGTAAAATAAGTGACATATAGCTACAGTTATGTGCAAATGACAATTATCTTAAAGCATCTGCTTTAAAATAACATTTTACAGTAGTTATCCAAGTATTACGTTAAATTACATAGTTCACATACACCAGGGAATCTGTGATATGAAATTCCTCGTAAATTTTATGTATTGCATTTTAAATTGTTGTGATGACACATGTTTCACCTCATGTTTCAAAGAATGTCTTTTTCGTCTCGCAAGAAATCTCCTCATTCATTACCCTTCTCTTTAACCTCGCTAATTTTCTATGTTTTCTATTCCCAAATCTTTTCCATCATTGTCCATCCCCCTTTCACCCTTTTCATCTGTATTAAAACATTATAAAATGTTAACACCCCACAACTAGGGGCCTGTATCACAAAGGCATTCCTTGCTTACCCAGATAACTTTGAGGCTAAGTAACAGTAACTCTTGCTTTTCAATATCAAAATGCTGGTTCTCTTCTGAGCAGGATACCTGACCGAGGTAACATCAAACCTGCTCTTCAGCAGATTATCTTTCAGGCTCGTGGATTTTTTTTAACTGTTTTTGAAGAAGAGATGAAGTCGGTATATACATAACATAACACATGGGCTTACCAAACTCTCAAAATGGCTTGTCCATTACAGTCCTGGGACTGTGGAAAAGTTAGTTGCATATTTGATATTCCGGCTGTAATAGCTTTCAACTAGCAAGCCAGATGCTTTTTAATCAGAAACCCTTGATGCCCATATGAAGAAATGCACATTGACCATTTTCATATTTCGAGCGCATTCATTATACAGTATGTGCTAAATCTTAACATCTCTACGGTAACAATATATTGCCATGAGTTGATAGCAACTCTTCACACCCCCTGGGTTTCCAGATTACTTGCGCAAATTTAAATTAATTTGTGAATGTTTGCATGTTCACTTAAAGTTCAATAGCTATCATTCTGTAGTCTTGGTTTCAGTAAGAAAACCTGGCCTTACATTGATTGCTGATAGCATCATAATTTTGTTTATCTCGGATTGCATTTGTTTGGTTTTGTCAAGCTGGAACTTATCTTCGAAGCCTGACTGCATTGAACCAGCTTTGTGATACAGGCTCCTGAATGGTGTGAAATTAATGGGAACTTACATTAAGGAAACATGTCTGCTGCCCAGCAGGAGACCCGCTTAAGCTAAACAGTTTAGCAGAGTTTTTTATGCAGGATCATCAGTCGTGGATAGACGGCAGCCACTTGTGGTTGACCGTTTGACATTGATACACTGACGTTGGTATCCGTTCCTCTCATCTAATGTGTTGTTCATTAACTGACACAAGAGGCTGTTAATCCAAATTGATAGGGATGACCACTTGAGTTCAGTTCTGTCCCCGTTGGGTTTGGATTTCAGCGGCCGTGCCTTTAGCTGGCTTTGGGATAATGCATTACATACACTATCAATCATGTTTGATGTCAGATGCCCTCGCTGTGCTGTAGCTGACACCAAACCTGACAATCGCATATAGAAATAAAGCCGTTTTTACTGTCATTTATTATATCTAATCCACTCCCGCCGTCATGAAATAATGCTTTATTTGACTGTTGCACAAGCATCCTGTAGTTTTTCAGTGTCCCCATGACCCATCTTACTCTCCTTTGAAATATTCACATACACATGCAAGTGGGGGCGTTTGGGAACTGAGTTCAGTGTCAGCCATTAATCTGCCCCCCCCCACAATGCACTTCAGGAAGCTTGAGAGACTTGCTCATGGGTCCCACAGCCATGTGATAATTCTGTTGAGGATGGGATTGAAGCCAGTAACCTTCCGGTTACAGACAGAGGCGCCTGCGCATTACTAAGGCACATTACTTGTGCAGGCGCATTCATTTTTCCTTTTTAAATGCTCGATTTTCTAAAGTCAAAAAACAATGTTAGGGGAAAAAAAAAAAAAAACATGCGCGTGAAGGAGATATGTGACTGACTTTGGATCATTAGTTCGTTAGTTAGACCAGAAGCAGCGACAAAGCTGCGCCCCTGTGCTGCGTCATTAGCTACCTTATTTCAAATATGAATTTCATCCTGTGTGTGAGTAATCGATGCTATTTCAGGCAACGACTGCTCCACTGTGTATCTATGGCCTTTGATTTCCATTTTTCACAGCATTTAATTATTTTTTTCTTTTTAAAAAGAGAACTTGAGAACCATGTCTGATTTCGAGTCTAATGCATTTATGCTCTCTGGATGCTTTTTCACACACAAGTTACATAAATGCATGTTTTTAACTGCTTCATTGATGGTGTTGTGGTATAAACAAGTAATAAATCAACATGGAATTACTGAAAATCGCCTGTGATAACCTTTGAAAAGGTTAATAACTTATTTGAGATGCGGGAGATGACGCTAAAGGATGGTTAACAAAGTTAATGATGTAAACCGTAAATGATGGCAAAGACCTGGGTGAAAAATGCAAGCGATACCAGCAGTAATCCACTATGAGTCTACTGTACCTAATGAGCTAAGAACATGGGCATCGAGTGCACTCATAATTATAAGTCAGATGCAAGAAATTAACTAATTTAGCCACAGACAGACAAAATATGAATTGATACACTGCAAACTACCAGCTGCCTTCATGTTGGCGAATTGCCATTTCAAATATTCTTAGACAAAATGCATATAATTTATTTTTACCTTTTTAAAGTTAATGCAGATGTACTTTTACATATGAGCAATATTTTTCAGTTGTCTTTCCCAGAAACATAAAGTCTGGAGATAAGTATCTCCGTATATCAGTAAACAGTTAATTGTTAAGGATTGTAAGCATTGGGGGCTTGTGCCTGTGCTGCCTGAGCCCCCCCTTCCCCCCCCCCCCACATTCCTGCTCTCATAGTTTTGCTTCACACTTAGTTGCAGCCAGACAGCAGTGGTGTTTCCCACCACCCAGACCATACATTTGCATGGGGTCACTGAGCTTTGTGTGGAGCCCACAAACAGTTACTACACTAAATATTAAGTAAATGCATTCCTTATATAGGCCGTGCTGAAGCAGCAAGTTCTGCTATCCTGCAATCCAGCCAAGACCTTCTGATGCTACTTATTTATTTCATTTTGGAAACACCTTGGGGAGGGGGGGGGGGTTTGGGTGGAGCCCAAGAAACAAACAAAAAAAGTGACTGCAGCCAGCTGTCCGGTTGGCTGTTGCTCTAATCACTGTCCCAAAAGACGAAACTGTTCACTTCAAATATAAATATTGTGAAGGATCATTAAACTCTGGATGAAATGGTCTGTGGAATAGCGACCAAGGTTTGAGAGTTGTACAGTGTATGGCAATGGCAAAAAGTGTGAGAGTATGACTGAGAAATCGCATTATCATTGACAGCCAAATGCCAAGCAGTCATTAGCATCCGGTATCTATCGAGTTCTCCTGCAGAAACGTTCACACTGATTTTCTTGTTTATGTCTGTTGTTTATAAGTAGGCTGGCAATCTATCAAATAATTTCTCATATTAATTAGTAAAATTATAATGCTTTCCTCATACTTTAGCCTTTTCAGCCCCCTCCCCTAGTTTCTGTGTACCGAAGCGTCTGCTAATGTAATGCTTCTTTTTTTTATCTCTATAATTATTTGTTTAAAACATTGCTGGGCTACTTGGCAATTTGATGCAGCTTTACACTTAATTGTTTTAGCGAAATTTATCGTGTTAACATAAATATCTCTTTTTTACCAGACATTTCAAGCACATTTAGGTGTTTTGCTGGATGGTTATGTGTCGCCCCTCTGAAGAAACATTAAATGGCGAGACACCACCAAGTGGGAGACCACAACCCTGTTCTCATGCCGTCAGTTATTTGCTGAGGACAATTACCAGTTTTAGTCTGCAAGTGCAAGTAGTCAAAGACTCATTAAAAACAGGAGAGTCATTAGTAGCTGCACAGTAAGACGTCAGTCTGTTCTTCCTATGCATAATTGTGATGCTTGCTTGACCCCTACACATTTAATTGATAATAACACAGACCTTAAATTGGGTGTATATTTTACTGTGAAAAAGGTCAGTGGGAGGGAAAAAAAACACAGAACGACGTGCAATAAATAAAGACACAGCAAGTCAATGTGCCCAACATGAAGGCGATGAATAATATGCCATTTAACATCAAGGGCAAGCAGTTTGTTATGCCAATATCAACAATTTACTATGTATATCAAAAATACCTCAGAGCTAATTAACTCCGGTAATGAACATACTGTCCACTTTGAGTTTGGGGCGGGGAGTGGGGGGGGGGGGGGTAAGTTTAATAGCTTTATCCTTTTTGTGTGTCAGACTGACCCCATGAGGTACTAATGACAACGGTGTCAAAACTTTTTATCACAGTATCAGTGATAAACAGCAGGCAGCTTTTCAGTAAGACATGTCCACATGAGAGCATTTCCAATAAGAAATAGCAGACTTTAGCCCCCGGCTGTGTGTGAGTGTATGTGTGTGTGTGTGTGTGTGTGTGTGCAGCTTGCATGCCCTCCCTGTGTTGACTCAGATCTATATACTCCTGCTTTCCTGCTTCATTCTACCATCCCAGAACATACTGATGAGTTGTAGCTTCTAGATTTTCTATGGTGTGTACATATGTATGGGCTCTTTGATGAACTGGCATCCCATTCAGCATTATAGAACAGAACAGAATTGTGATCATATCTTCTGCAAATCCCATCTTGCTTGCCATGAGGCACCTGTTTACATATACTGGTGACAACAAGCTTGGAGGCCACTGCACAGGGTTAGCACCCCTGGAGCTGGAGGTTAAAGGCCTTGTTCAGGGGCTCAACACCTGCATCGAACTACAGATCCTGGGATTTTAAATAGCAACCATTTCAACCAGGTACAGAGTCTTAGCCTGCATCCCTAAACATGGGGCTGCACTGACAAACAATTGAACCCAGACTGTGGGGTAGGTGAGAACTGCATCTCATCATCTTCTAGAAGCAGAATCAAAAACTTACCGATGGATGAATGTTTCTGTAAAGTAGATGATTAGATGGATGGATGGATGGATGAATGTTCCTGGAATAATGAAATACACAAGAAATTATTTGAAGGCTAAAATGTTTTTAATCAATGAAATAATTAACATTCTTCTCAATTAAACAATGTGTTGACAGATTTCAGTCAGCCCATTCTCACTCTTCGGATGGGATCAGCTCTTGCATCATTTCTCTAAAATTATATGTTTGCCTTGATCGAGATGAAAGGGACATCTGAAGCTGCTTCATGCTCCAGTGAATGTCAGCCTCGCTTGGGATCAAAGATCAGGACCTTCTCCTCCAGCTGCCTTCCCATCCAGCCCGTGAGCGAGCCTCCGTGTGCCAAGGCCACATAACATCACTCGAAAGTCAAAGATGGATCGGTAAATGTCTGGAGGTTATAATAAATACCTTCAAAATCTGTATGTGGTAAGAGCAGAAATTTAACAAAGGACAATAACACATCCTCATCATTTTCCCTTACTAAGGCATAATTGAAAAGGGTATAATTAATAAGATAATTCAAGTTTTATTTCAAATCTGATGCAGTCATTATATTTTCTTTCCCTTCTTACATTGCCTTGACATGTTGACCATCTTGCAGCTTTTTATTGGTTATTCTGCAGTGGCTTGCATGACCTCTATTTGGAAAACATATATATATGAAGAATGATGATATATTACAAGTTCATATCATAAATTTTAAAGGGCAAAATAGATAATGACACGTCTGAAGATGGAATGTGATGGAAGGAGAAGCTGGTTTTGGGTGCTGCTAGACCTTCAGCTGTTCTGTTCATATTTCTTGGTTGTGGACTATGAATATATATTGTAATATGTAGTACAAAAAAGTATCAAGTTCACTGATATTTCAAAACATGCAGTGGTCACAGAAACACAGGAGTGACGAGGAATCTTGCATATGTACAATCTGGTCCCTAGAAGTGATGGTGTCGGGAACTTTTACAGTCGCCAAGCTGCTCTTGGATTGAAATGCTGTGCTCTTTGCTCCCTGTGGGAGGGAGGGGGGCGGGCACTGCCATATGCTTCCCCGTGACAGGTGACCGAGGTCGCTGTGAAGAACAGCAGCCCACCGGACGCAGCGCGATCAACCTCCAGTTCAAAGGTTCATACTCGGTCATCCAGTCCCCAGTGGCAAACCGTCTTCCCCTAGGCGTGCTCCCTTGGCTGTAAGGGTCCGTTTTCTTACATACCACCATAACCCAACATGCACTTTTGTACCACAAAAAAGTAAAAAAAAAAAAAAATAGGTAATAAAAAAAACAAAATCAAGAATTTTCCTCGACATTATTTGCTGAGTTTGTCCTTGTCTGCTTATCTCGAAAAGGATTTTGTGTTTAATGAGAACACAGAGCATTGCAAATACAACATTGTGCTTTTGGTAACGCTTTACTTAAGGCCATGTTTTTAGTATTTTATTCAAACACAGCATCTCAGTCCAAGAGCAGGTTTGCAGCCGGAAGCACAGGTGCACGTAAAAGTTCCCAATACCATTACTTATACAGACCAGATTGTACAAATGCAAGAATACAGTCTTAACAAATAATAATGCATTCATAAAGCATTATAACCATGTCTATAAACATTTATAAAAAGGTACAGTATAACACGTCACAGCCATGTTTATGATGCATTAAGAATGCTTTATGAAGCTCTCATCTGCAATGCATATATTTATAATACAGTACAAAGCATTCTTAATGCTAATACCAACCATTATAATGTATTTTAAAGGTATCTCTAGTGCATTATAGATGTGAACTTCATAAAGCATTCATAATACATGCTGCTCATGGCTATAATGTATTATGCCTTTTGATAAATATATATACCCATGTTTATAATGCTTTATGAATGCTTTATGAAGCCCTCATCTATAATGCACTACAGATGCCTTTATAATGCATTATAATGGTCAATTATAAATTATTAGTTATGAATGTGTTTATAAATTACTAAAAAAATGGCCTTAAGTAAAGTGTTGCCATGTTTTTTTTTTTTTTCTCGAGTTCTCAAATGAGACAGATCAGTGGATCAAGTGAACCAGCGAAGGCTTGACTTAGTTATGCAGATGTAATCAAATGAACTCATCTGACTGATTGGGGGAAAACACAACAACAAAGCTTCTCATACAAAGAATATAAGAAAAAGGACTGCATTAATGGAATATCTCAATGCATATACCAGCTTGAAAGTCATATCGGTGTCTTCTGTTAAGGATTTGCTTTGGCATACATGACTGAACAGGAATATACAGCAGAGATGAGTTTCAGGGGATTGCACTGCACCAGACATGGCTTCTAAATTGATCCTGGGTTCAGCCATGCTGGACTGAAATCAGCCTCC